>JAOTOM010004810.1:0-195000 GCA_034440615.1 Ashinkailepas kermadecensis | reverse complement strand
TCACAGCTTGTTGGCCACGACGATGTGTCGACGCTGCAGCCTGCTATCAAGACTTAGACGCACCTCGCTTCTCATTCGGCCCGACAGCTTAAAACCATAGCAATTAAGTTCCCGCCGAGGTGAATCATTGCGCAATAGCAACCGAATTCCGCTCAGAGCACTGCACAACGTTGGAACGGCTTAAATAAAATAATCAGGAATGCAAATGGTCGTGGTCGTGGTCTTGATCGTGGCCGTGGTCATGGTCGTGGCCGTGGCCGTGTCCGTGTCCGTGGTCGTGTTTGTGGTCGTGTCTGTGGTCGTGTCTGTGGTCGTGTCTGTGGTCGTGTCTGTGGTCGTGGTCGTGGTCGTGGTCGCTGCCGTGGTTGTGTGGTCGCTGCCGTGGTTGTGGTCGCTGCCGTGGTTGTGGTCGCTGCCGTGGCCGTGGTTGTGGTCGTGAGTGTGGTCATGGTCGTGGTTGTGGTCGCTGCCGTGGCCGTGGCCGTGGCCTGTCACTGTTACTGTGGCCGTGGCCGTGACCGTCGCCATGGCCGCATATACACAGTATCGACTGCCGGTTGTCACCTCACCTCCTGCCATTATGCTGGTACACCGCAGGTCAGGTGGCTGTAGGCCGCGGCAGCGCACCGGATCCTTTCTTTCCAGAGAGCATCAGTTTACATCCAGCTTTGCTTGACAATTAGCTGTCTCGGTAAACCTAATGGCACCCACATCGGCATTGACCCTTGCTCTGTTTCACAGAAAAAAAGACTTTCCAGCCTTGCCATTTTAAGGATGATGGAGATTACATTCATTGTCGGAGATTAATTAGTTTGTATCCAAAAATCAGAACCTTCACGCTGAATGCTAACAGATGGCGACTTATACCACCAGGTTTGGCGAAATATGAACTGACCGGCTCGTGGACCATGGGACCAAGAAGCCCCTGATCCATGAACCGACCAGCCCGTGGTCCATGGGATGAAGCAGAGCGTGGCGGACCGGTTCGCCGTCCGGCCCTGCCTGACCTCTGGAACATGGCGTGCCACTTGCCAGGTCACCACTTTATTGTCACATTCCCGCAGAGCTTTACGAGCTGCCGTTGGCCAGGGCGAGCTCCGCCGTGTGCGCTCGCCGCAGACCATCAGATCCGCGCTACACCTGTCCTGTCTGTCCGCTCTCGGTGTCGCCTCTGGCCGTCAGACGCCATCTCTGGCCGTCAGCCTCGGCCGCTGGCTTCCGGCTGTCAGCTGCGGCCTGCCGTCAGCTTCATCCGCCAGACGTCCGCTTCGTCAGCTATGGTCGCCATCTGGAGTGTCGCACGAGAGCCGTCCTGTCGCAGAGGCAGCCTATTCTGACTCGCGTCATGCCCTGTCGCAGAGGTAGCCTATTCTGACGCCGCGCCACGTAATGTCGCAGAGGCAGCCTATTCCAACCCCACGCCACGTCCTGTCGCAGAGGCAGCCCATGCTAACCTCGCGCCACGTTCTGTCGCAGAGGCAGCCCATGCCAACCTCGCGCCACGTCCTGTCGTAGAGGCAGCCCATGCCAACCTCGCGCCACGTCCTGTCGCGGAGGCAGCCCATGCCGACCTCGCGCCACGTCCTGTCGCAGAGGAAGCCCATGCCAACCTCGCGCCACGTAATGTCGCAGAGGCGGCCTATTCCGACCCCGCGCCACGTCCTGTCGCAGAGGCAGCTCATGCCAACCTCGCGCCACGTCTTGTCGCAGAGGAAGCCTATTCCAACCCCGCGTCACGTCCTGTCGCAGAGGCAGCCCATGCTAACCTCGCGCCACGTCTTGTCGCAGAGGCAGCCATGCCAACCTCGCGCCACGTCCTGTCGTAAGGCGCCCATGCCAACCTCGCGCCACGTCCTGTCGCGGGCAGCCCATGCCACCCGCCACGTCCTGTCGCAGAGGAAGCCCATGCCAACCTCGCGCCACGTAATGTCGCAGAGGCGGCCTATTCCGACCCCGCGCCACGTCCTGTCGCAGAGGCAGCTCATGCCAACTTCGCGCCACGTCTTGTCACAGAGGCAGCCTATGCCGCGCCCGCGCCGAGCCGCTTCTCTGTGACGGTGCGGCGACGGAGTGTTAAAACTCGCAGGCTTTGTTTCACTTGGTTTCGTTGCTTTATCACAAAACTGGTTGGGCAGGCAACAAAGGTAAGCCTCAGAAGAACGAGGCATAACTACTCCAACACACTTTCGGAAATTGCCTTAAAAGGAACGAAATTGTAAAGCGAGCCGGCGCTAAATTAGATGAAGGGTGGGCGACTGGCACCAGACCGGGCCGAGCCGGTCCGGTGCGGCCGACAGACATGCCCAGCTGGGAGGCCAAAGACGAGCTAAGTGCTCAGAATGGTGGCCAGCAACACACTCGCTGGGGTCGTGTTAGTGTCCACGCGCAAAGGTCAGCCGGAATGGGAGTGAATTGCGGCACTGAATTGGCGAAAGGTCGCCGCGAGCTCACGAGCGAGCCATTCTGTGCCAGCTTCATTGGCCGATGTGGCTGCGGCTCCCATCCTGCCAATGATGACTGTTCTCCCGGGCAAGCATATCTGCATCGGATTTGGATATTTTCGGCCAGATTCGATCAGGGACCGATGTGACGAAGACTAGTGTAATAGCTAGGAATACCGCAGTCACCATTTTTCAATTCACCTTTCAACGTACTAGAAAAATGAACGGCACCGCAGCCAAAAATACAACGATGATTGTTCACCACACCAGGAACCACATGCATTTGCACAACGATCAGGTTGATTGCATTTGCATTTTACACGAATTTCATTGGACATGCCTCCCTCCGAGCAAAGGAAACCTAATCCGATGGCTTGTCGGATGCATCACAATATTGCGCTGCAGTCGTTCCGGCCCAGAGCACCCACTGCCAGCAATTATCGCATGGGTGACGCTGAAGCATGTTACAGTGGCTTCTAAATTGTGCCTGTGTTACCTGTAACGAACAGGTTCGTTTGATCGGTAGAACCAACAGGGGTCATTCGGGTACTTCTCAGAGTTCGGCTGATGGCTATATGGCACTCCCTTCTGCTTACGTGTGCTACCAGCACATGCAGCCAAGGGAGCACGTGTCTGCCCACGTGATCAAACTAACAAACGGTTGGTCACAGCGTATCGAACACTGCGTTGAGGCCAGTGCGGTGAGCGACCGGCGGCCGATCCAAAAGCATGGCCTGGGGGCAAATTCAACAACCTCTCACATTAGGAAAAACTGAATCGGATTTGAACAACTAACAGGCGTCGGGTCTGTTTTAGGCAACATTTATGTCATGGAAGATTTTTATATTTCGTGAAAATGCCACTTGAGTACAAAATTATGGCAAAAATAGGTTATTGGGGTGTTTCCTCACTGCCCCCTCCCCTCCCCTTGGATGCACCAATCGCCAGAGGTGCCTGGTCTCATTGATCCCTGCGCATGGGGTGTTGATAGACGGCAGAGCTGCCTGGACCCATTTATCCCTGCGCATGGGGTGATAACAGACGACATAGCTGCCAGTTCTCGTTGATCCCTGTGCATGGGGTGGTAATCGATGACAGAGCTGCCAGTTCTCGTTGATCCCTGTGCATGGGGTGGTAATAGATGGCAGAGCTGCCAGTTCTCGTTGATCCCTGTGCATGGGGTGGTAATAGATGGCAGAGCTGCCTGTTCTCGTTGATCCCTGTGCCGGGAGTGGTAATAGACGGAAGAGCTGCCTGTTCTCGTTGATCTCTATGCATGTGTGGCAATAGACGGCTGAGTTGCTTGTTGACAAAGCTGCGTGATTATCGAAATCTAATCGTAATATCAAACATTAGCACGTAGTGATTACAATTAAACATGAGCTGAAAATAAGCTCCGGTTATGATCGTTGCCGCGAACGAATAGAAAATACTGTCGTTGATCATCCAGGCAGGAAAACACGCCATCAATCAAGCTAACCGGTGGTCTGACAATACTAGGTGTTAACTAAGTGCACTTCGGATTAGCTTATGAAGCGGGGGAAGAAAACACTAAAGACGGTCGTGGCCGGTGGTTACGATGTCCGTCCATGCGTCGCTGGACGAAGGGAACACATTTCTCCGCGAGGAGGCCTGGATTCCGAACGTCAAACGTCCCCGCCCGGCTCGACGGCAGGAGCGGGGCGCTCCTGCCGTCGAGCCGGGTAACGGTAGGTAACAGTAGGTAACAGTTAGATAACAGTGCGCGTCAAACAAGCCGGCTGGACACGTGCAGCGGTTCCGGTCGAGGCACGCGGCACGAGAAGGGCCGGGCGAGCCGCGTCGCCCCTGCACGGGGCAGGGTTGAGCACCATGCAGGCCGGGCCGGCCACACTGCGCCGCTCGCCGACGCGGCCAGACATCGATCAGAGCGGCGCGACGCGCCGGCCCGCCCCTGCCCCGACAGGACCTTCGGTGCCGCTCCGCCCGCTGACAGTCAGCCCGGCCGTGCCGCTGTCGGCCCGCCCCTGCCCCGACAGGACCTTTGGTGCCGCTCCGCCCGCTGACGGTCAGCCCG
Organism: Ashinkailepas kermadecensis; assembly: GCA_034440615.1. Classification (NCBI taxonomy): domain Eukaryota; kingdom Metazoa; phylum Arthropoda; class Thecostraca; family Neolepadidae; genus Ashinkailepas; species Ashinkailepas kermadecensis. The sequence continues at coordinate 190,503 of JAOTOM010004810.1, read as the reverse complement.
CCGTGCCGCTGTCGGCCCGCCCCTGCCCCGACAGGACCTTTGGTGCCGCTCCGCCCGCTGACGGTCAGCCCGGCCGTGCCGCTGTCGGCCCGCCCCTGCCCCGACAGGACCTTCGGTGCCGCTCCGCCCGCTGACGGTCAGCCCGCGCCGCTGCCCCGACTGGACCTTCGGTGCCCTCCGCCCGCTGACAGTCAGCCCGGCCTGCCCTGCGGGCCGCCCCCGCCCCGACAGGACCTTCGGTGCCGCTCCGCCCGCTGACGGTCAGCCCGGCCGTGCCGCTGTCGGCCCGCCCCTGCCCCGACAGGACCTTTGGTGCCGCTCCGCCCGCTGACGGTCAGCCCGGCCGTGCCGCTGTCGGCCACGGCCGGGCGGCGCCACCGGAGCCGCGCCCGGAGCCAGAGGTCAGGGCCGCGGCCAGGGTCACGGTCGAGGTCGAGGTCTCGGGTCGGTCAGAGGTCAGGGTCGCAGCCGTAGCCGGGGTCGTGGTCGAGGTCTCTGGTCGGGGTCAGAGGTCAGGGTCGCGGTCGAGGTCTCGGGTCGGTCAGAGGTCAGGGTTGCGGTCGAGGTCTCGGGTCGGGGTCAGAGGTCAGGGTTGCGGTCGAGGTTTCGGGTCCGGGTCAGAGGTCAGCTTCGCGGCGTGCATTAGGATCGGAAGTCGAAGTTGATGACCGAGATCGGATTGAATGACCGGTGCATATTCCATCCACATGCTGCTCACACTGGGCAAAAGTTAGACTAAGACATGTCTATTTCACAAGTTCGGCCCCCTAGTCGCTGCCATTGCCTGCATAGGCCTTCAGGGTCGTTATGTGAATTCACCTTGACCTTCGACACGAGCGGCGTGGTTCAAACGGCTGACCGGCGGTTTCGCCGAGCGCCACTAAACACGGAACGGATCAAGACATTCGGATAGGGATCACTCGTTGTGCAAGTCTTTGGAGGGGTGAGATAGCCGATATATAATTAAATGTGTGCAGTTGAGCCTGCCCAATGGGGCACCACATTCCGATCAGTGGTCTCAAGCCGTGGAGAGGACGCAGTACTCCGATCGGGGAGAGGCATGCATGCTCCCAGGGTCTCCCACCCCCTGGATCAGGTGTCTCATATGGTACTGTTCTGGACCGAGTGTCTTCCACCCCTCTGGATCAGTAAGTGCTCTCGTAAGCCATCATATGTTGATGGGGGCACGGCCATCCGCATTGAAGCCTGTCAAACCGAAACCAGGAAAAGCAACATTTTATGTGAAGGTAAGCGGTTTTGAGGTTTGTGTTGCTTGTTGATTGCCGTTTGATGTGCTTATTTTGGCTCTTCACGCACGATTGACAAATCTCTTTACCCCTGCGAGATACTTATTGGAAATCAGATACTGGAGTAGTCTGGGTCTGATGCTGTAGTCCGGAAATAGTGCGTCACATTGCATAGGTCATGGTTTATGTTCGGTGTTGACTCCAAGCAGAATATATTCCGTGCATATCGTGAGACTTGCATATCTACAATCAAGTCTGCCTAACTCTTACGGTACCGCAAATATTGCACGAGAATACACTAGCATGAAGCTAAATTTGTTTTTGGAGATAGGCGTCAATCCATTCTGCCCTCCAGACTTGCCCCGAGTCAGTTCGCAGCTTCGCCACTTGGCGGCATGATGATCCCAGAGTCCCCCTTCCCAATGGACAAAGATATGCCGTGGTTAGAGCTGGAAAGATCGGAGGTCAAGATAAGGGTCGGCGGTCGCAATAAGTGACCTGGACTAGAGTTGGCTTCGTTTGGTTGTAGCACGGCGTTCGGAGATAATGGCCGGCACCAGCGACGGAGGCAGATAATGGGACCTGCTACTGCGTCGTGATGCCACCCAATGAGGTCATTAGCATAAATAATCAGGCGCAGATTGCACGCAGAGACCACAGAACACAAGCCAGACAAGGAAAAAAGCACAAGCGGAGAAAAGGCAGGCAGATGTCACACCCGCAACTCACAGATGAGCATCACACTTGGAGATGGGGGCTAATTTATGGGGAAGTCAGACAGGCACGCATTTCCGACGTGGGAAACCAAAAGACGTAAGACGCCATGCGAGTAGGAACGTCCGAAAAGAATAGGGGAAGGCAAAAAATATGTTGAGGGTAAAGGATAAGAATGATGTGAAAAAGGAAAGAAAATATAACATGCTTTGCAAACATAACGATTACCTATTTTTTAGGTTTGTTTTGTTCCTCTCTCGGCACACATTACCGTGATGATTGTAGAGGCGAGAAAAAAAACTGCATCTATTTTAGCAATTGTGGTAGGAACAGTTAATAAAATCGGCATGTCGGGTGCAAGCGAGATTATGGTGTGCCACGTTTATTAAATAGCAACTTTTTTATATTGTGCCAAAGCACCCACTACCATGGGCGATGATTTCGTCTTATTGTTCGAATTCAAATAATGGCTAGGGAGCAAAGCCATGGTGGAACACCAATACGCTCCCATGTTAAGTTTGCAAACACTAGCTGCCAAGCCGAACATTTGGGAAGGCCTCAAAACGAGAGATCGCCACGTATGCTTACTATAGTTTTCTTTGATTCTCTGTTGTAATAAGGATGACGAAGTTTGCTGGTCCAGAATGCGGATTCTAGTAGTATCATATGTGTACTTAGAATATGTGGATTGTTCAGAGTCCACATGTACATATATGAAATATGTAGTTATTTAGCGGTTTTCTGATCATAACACATTGCCACATGGGTAGTCTAAGTCGGAGACACGGATTAACCCATTTTAGCAAGGAATTATCATGCAGTTCAACAATCAGCGGGCTTCAGAACTTGTAAAGCAAACAATGCAACCAGATGCAGGACTGTTTAAACAATATGCCAATGAGAGACTTACAGTGTTCTCCCTCTGATCATGAGCGGTCACGGAAGAAACAAACGCGAGGTCGCCGGCGGCCCGCCATTTTGAAGTTGTTTTAAAATAGAGTACGAACGACAGTGAAGATGATATTTTCATTAACTTGCACGAATGAAATAAGTGCAATTAAGTGCAAATATACGAAACAATATAATAATAGTACATAATAACAATAAAACAATATATAATAAGAAACAACAAAAATATGAAAGTGCATTAATAAGTGTAAATTTAGCAAAAGAGCATTAGCGAGATCAACTGCAACAGAACGGTACCGTGAGCCGTCGAATTCGGTGAGCAGTGGGAAATGAGTGTATTACTGCACATTTTCACCGCTCATGAAGGCAAACATCACAAACTACAACGCATCTAGGAAGCGCCTGATACCAGCGTTCTGAAAGCGTTTTCACTTGGGAAAGAACGAAAAATAGAGCTTGGGTATTAGGCCGGTGTTTTTATCAGGCTCGACATTACTGGACGGTAATGTCACAGTACCAGGGTAAAATATGCAAACGGAAAATGTTGTGTCCTATTGTATTCGAATGCAATACGAGGCTCTGAATAGGCCAGGCTCCAACATCGCTAAAACCAAGCCAGCGTACAGTTCTTTCCGTAGATGAAGTGCACCTTCTGCGCTGATGGCCAGTACTCATCAGCCACCCCATGTTTGTTTTGTTTCCCGCTGATGGCCAGTACTCATCAGCCACCCCATGTTTGTTTTGTTTCCCGCTGATGGCCAGTACTCATCAGCCGCCCCATGTTTGTTTTGTTTCCCGCTGATGGCCAGTACTCGTCAGCCGCCCCATGTTTGTTTTGTTTCCCGCTGATGGCTAGTACTCGCCCCATGTTTGTTCGCAGGAAGCACACTCTGCTGCTGCTGCCTTTTCAGTCTCTCCTGGAACCGCTGCTGAGACGATGGCGGCGGCAGATCCATCGCGTACTGCTGATGTGGCGGCGGCGGTCCCTGGTACTGCTGATGTGGCGGTGGCGGTCCCTCGTACTGGTGATGTGGCGGCGGCGGTCCCTGGTACTGCTGATGTGGCGGTGGCGGTCTCTGGTACTGGTGATGTGATGGTGGTTGTCTCTGGTACTGCTGATGTGGCGGTGGCGGTCCCTGGTACTGCTGATGTGGCGGCGGCGGTCCCTGGTACTGGTGATGTGACGGTGGCGGTCCCTGGTACTGGTGATGTGGCGGTGGCGGTCCCTGGTACTGCTGATGTAGCGGTGGCGGTCCCTGGTACCGGTGATGTGACGGTGGCGGTCTCTGGTACTGCTGATGTGGCGGCGGCGGTCCCTGGTACTGCTGATGTGGCGGCGGCGGTCCCTGGTACTGGTGATGTGACGGTGGCGGTCTCTGGTACTGCTGATGTGGCGGCGGCGGTCCCTGGTACTGCTGATGTGGCGGCGGCGGTCCCTGGTACTGGTGATGTGGCGGCGGCGGTCCCTGGTACTGCTGATGTAGCGGTGGCTGTCTCTGGTACTGGTGATGTGACGGCGGCGGTCTCTGGTACCGGTGATGTGGCGGTGGCGGTCCCTGGTTCTGCTGATGTGACGGTGGCGGTCCCTGGTACTGCTGATGTAGCGGTGGCGGTCTCTGGTACTGGTGATGTGACGGCGGCGGTCCCTGGTACTGGTGATGTGACGGTGGCTGTCTCTGGTACTGGGGATGTGACGGTGGCGGTCTCTGGTACCGGTGATGTGGCGGTGGCGGTCTCCTGGTACTGCTGATGTGACGGTGGCGGTCTCTGGTACTGGTGATGTGGCGGTGGCGGTCTCTGGTACTGGGGATGTGACGGTGGCGGTCTCTGGTACCGGTGATGTGGCGGTGGCGGTCCCTGGTTCTGCTGATGTGACGGTGGCTGTCTCTGGTACTGGGGATGTGACGGTGGCGGTCTCTGGTACCGGTGATGTGGCGGTGGCGGTCCCTGGTTCTGCTGATGTGACGGTGGCGGTCCCTGGTACTGGTGATGTGACGGTGGCGGTCCCTGGTACTGGTGATGTAACGGTGGCGGTCTCTGGTACCGGTGATGTGACGGTGGCTGTCTCTGGTTCTGCTGATGTGGTAGCGGCGGTCCCGCAGTGATCAGCTCCAACTCCATTAGCTGCGGCGGCAGTGTCAGCACTGGTGGTTATTCACGAGAGGCATGAGCCGGCTCAGCTGTTGAAGGTCCTGTCTACTATAAGCTGTCAGCTGGCCTGACTCCCGGCCGCTCCGACACCCCGATGCCTGAGACCTCGGAGAGGCTGGCTGACCATTCGGACCTCGTCCAGAAGCTCTTCATCAGTGTAGTAGGAAGCACACCAGTCTACCATGTGACTAGATCGGAGCTCCAGTATGTTCTGGACGGTCGCCAATGCAAACCACATGCATAGCATGCTTGTGCAGATGGTGTGCTGGCAATAGCAAAAGATAATATCCATCATCTTTAATTCCAGTCAGGTGCAGTAGAAAACGTCCCGAAAGTGCTGACTAGATAATGAAGAGCAGCCTACGTAACAGTCACACTACTACTACCACTCATTTCTCAAATGTCACCACTAAGTTACTATGCTAACAAGGCTACTTGATTATAAGGAAAGCCTTATTTTGTGCCGTTGTGATGTCATCTGAAACATTTGGTCAACTCTCCAAATATGTTCGCTTCCAGTTACCAATGTTTGGGAAGAACGTCTATTTGGCTTCTGTTCACTCTGCCCTCGTTACTAGGAATATTTTTGGAAGAGCATACAATCTGTCGTTTTTTTTTTTTTTTGGGGGGGGGGTTCAAACGGATGCAGAAGACAAAACGAACCAATTCTGCCCATGCCGCGGCTGTGACCGGTTATTCTCAGGTACCCCATCAGCCCATGACTGGTTATCGCCAGATAATCCATGAACCCATGAGCTCTACTGCAGACAGGCGTTGGTTATTGGTTTTACGACACGTCGACCGTTGAGCCATATAGCGTCGCCAATCTCTCACGCCGAATGGTCGCGGGCGAAGAGTAGCGACAGGTGAGACTCGAACCCACAATCTTTCGATTGTGAGACGAGCATCTTACCCTAGACCCGTCCCCTGCAGACAGGGGCACGCATTTCGAATCAAACAGGCGTGCATTCCGCCCAAATAGGCACGTGCGTGTCTGGGGGAAAGCAAAGTTAATCCCTGCATGGAGGATCTTCGGAAGAACACCGTTCTTCGTCTCTCGTGTTCTTGCTCCGAAGGCAGAGATAGAAGGAATGCCCAGAATTGATGCTCATCATGAGTACAAAATTCAGCTTTGTATAATTATTTTCAAATACGCAATTATGGAATGAGGTGGAGAAAACAACAATCATAAGCTAACTTTAGAAGCTCAATATATCTCTGAAACGATAAACTAGAAAACGCCTACCTGTGCAATGAACACAACCCAGGGCTGCATTTGAAAACGCATCGTGACACCCGGAGCACCGTTGCACTTACACCAGGGATACCGTCACACTTACACCATGGACACCGCTACACTTACACCCGAGACACTGGTACACTTATACCAGGGACACAGCTACACTTGCACCAGGGACACCGCTACACTTATACCTGGGGGCACTGTTACACTTACACCAAGGACACCGCTACACTTACACCAAGGACACCGCTACACTTACACCAGGGACACTATTACACGTGGATCCGAGACACCGCTACACTTACATCCGTAACACAGTTACACTTACACCATTACACTTACACATTACACTTACAATTACACTCGGGCGGACATGGTTACAGTTACACTCGAACAGACATAGTTGCAATTACACTCCAACAGACATAGTTAGTTACCCTCGGGCGGACATAGTTACCATGCAGTCGGGCGGACATAGTTACAGTTACACCCAATAGTTACAGTTACAGTTAAAAGTCACCGTTACAGATATAATGTGTAGAACCCAGACCAACGCAAGCTAAGGGTGGACGCGGCTAAGGTTGTTGGTTGGCCGAGGACACACTCGGGCCAAGCCACATAGTGTCGGAAGGTAGACTGCCATCAGTCGGGCCTGCTTTTGAACCAAATGATGAGTTTTCCTCGGTTCGCGACCAGTCACGGCATCGTTTCCAGTCAGCACCCCGCAGTTGTTGTTACTGTTGCTGTTGTTGTTGTTCAGTGTTTGCAGTCAATGTCCCGCAGTTGTTGTTGCTGTTGTTGTTGTTGTTGTTCAGTGTTTGCAGTCAATATCCCGCAGTTGTTGTTACTGTTGTTGTTGTTGTTCAGTGTTTGCAGTCAATGTGCCGCAGTTGTTACTGTTATTGTCGTTCAGTGTTTGCAGTCAATGTCCCGCAGTTGTTGTTACTGTTGTTGTTGTTGTTCAGTGTTTGCAGTCAATGTGCCGCAGTTGTTACTGTTATTGTCGTTCAGTGTTTGCAGTCAATGTCCCGCAGTTGTTGTTGCTGTTCAGTGTTTGCAGTCAATGTGCCGCAGTTGTTGCTGTGTTGTTGTTCAGTGTTTGCAGCCAATGTCCCGCAGTTGTTGTTACTGTTGCTGTTGTTGTTGTTCAGTGTTTGCAGTCAATGTCCCGCAGTTGTTGTTGCTGTTGTTGTTGTTGTTGTTCAGTGTTTGCAGCCAATGTCCCGCAGCTGTTGTTGTTGTTCAGTGTTACAGTCAGTGCCCCGCTGGCTTTTGACTAGCTCGAACACTTCTTTATGGCGCGAATGGGAGTGGGACTGGCAAAAATTATGAGGAAATATCGCAGGAAAAGGAAAGTGCGCTCTTGTAGCTATGATGCCTGGAGAAGTGCTTTTCATCTCGGATCACCAAAGGCTTAGAGATGAGAGTTCTGGGCACAAGCAACAACACGGCTTGGAGCCCTGCAGATCCGAATCCCAACACCCCAAAGCATTGGATCCAGAGTTCCAGGTCCGCTCAAAATGGATCCAAGGTGGGCCTCGAACTTGATACCTTCATGGAACCAGGGAGTTCAGGATCTGTCAGAATTCCGGATCCCTGCATCCATATATCCATATGTAGACATTACCCATATATAGCCCCGATCTCCTGCCTCAAGTCGCCAGCACAATGCACATACACATACACATACACATACACATGCACATACACATACACATACACATGCATACATACATGCACACACACAAACAAACAATGGTGCTTAAGTTCTGTGTCCGGAGTTTGCGGATTCTGCGGCTCGGAACAGCATGGCGGCAGGACCCGGGATACGGGACAACTATTCCTGGGAAGCGTCGGTTCGGTTCGGCTCGGCCGTGAGGGTGGGGACTGCTCAGTACAGCTGCGATACTGATGTGTACAGCGGGTCCTGGCGGCGCTCGATCTGCCCTCGAGTGGTCGGGGGCGGCCGCTGTACTGGTGAGGTGTACAGTGGGTCCTGGCAGCGCTCTCGATCTGCCCCCAGTGGTCGGGGGCGGCCGCTGTACTGGTGAGGTGTACAGCGGGTCCTGGCAGCGCTCTCGATCTGCCCCCAGTGGTCGGGGGCGGCCGCTGTACTGGTGAGGTGTACAGTGGGTCCTGGCAGCGCTCTCGATCTGCCCCCAGTGGTCGGTGGCGGCCGCTGTACTGGTGAGGTGTACAGTGGGTCCTGGCAGCGCTCGATCTGTCCCCAGTGGTCGGGGGCGGCCGCTGTACTGGTGAGGTGTACAGCGGGTCCTGGCAGCGCTCGATCTGTCGTCAGTGGTCGGGGGCGGCCGCTGCACTTGTGAGGTGTACAGCGGGTCCTGGCAGCGCTCGATCTGTCGTCAGTGGTCGGGGGCGGCCGCTGTACTGGTGAGGTGTACAGTGGGTCCTGGCAGCGCTCTCGATCTGCCCCCAGTGGTCGGTGGCGGCCGCTGTACTGGTGAGGTGTATAGTGGGTCCTGGCAGCGCTCTCGATCTGCCCCCAGTGGTCGGTGGCGGCCGCTGTACTGGTGAGGTGTACAGTGGGTCCTGGCAGCGCTCGATCTGCCCCCAGTGGTCGGTGGCGGCCGCTGTACTGGTGAGGTGTACAGTGGGTCCTGGCAGCGCTCGATCTGCCCCCAGTGGTCGGTGGCGGCCGCTGTACTGGTGAGGTGTACAGTGGGTCCTGGCAGCGCTCGATCTGCCCCCAGTGGTCGGTGGCGGCCGCTGTACTGGTGAGGTGTACAGTGGGTCCTGGCAGCGCTCGATCTGTCGTCAGTGGTCGGGGGCGGCCGCTGCACTTGTGAGGTGTGCAGTGGGTCCTGGCAGCGCTCGATCTGTCGTCAGTGGTCGGGGGCGGCCGCTGCACTTGTGAGGTGTGCAGTGGGTCCTGGCAGCGCTCGATCTGCCCCCAGTGGTCTGGGGCGGCCGCTGTACTGGTGAGGTGTACAGCGGGTCCTGGCAGCGCTCGATCTGTCGTCAGTGGTCGGGGGCGGCCGCTGTACTGGTGATGTGTACAGCGGGTCCTGGCAGCGCTCGATCTGTCGTCAGTGGTCGGGGGCGGCCGCTGTACTGGTGAGGTGTACAGCGGGTCCTGGCAGCGCTCGATCTGTCGTCAGTGGTCGGGGGCGGCCGCTGCACTTGTGAGGTGTGCAGTGGGTCCTGGCAGCGCTCGATCTGCCCCCAGTGGTCGGGGGCGGCCGCTGTACTGGTGAGGTGTACAGTGGGTCCTGGCAGCGCTCGATCTGTCGTCAGTGGTCGGGGGCGGCCGCTGCACTTTGTGAGGTGTGCAGTGGGTCCTGGCAGCGCTCGATCTGCCCCCAGTGGTCGGGGGCGGCCGCTGTACTGGTGAGGTGTACAGTGGGTCCTGGCAGCGCACGATCTGTCGTCAGTGGTCGGGGGCGGCCGCTGCACTTGTGAGGTGTGCAGTGGGTCCTGGCAGCGCTCGATCTGCCCCCAGTGGTCGGGGGCGGCCGCTGTACTGGTGAGGTGTACAGTGGGTCCTGGCAGCGCACGATCTGTCGTCAGTGGTCGGGGGCGGCCGCTGCACTTGTGAGGTGTGCGGTGGGTCCTGGCAGCGCTCGATCTGCCCCCAGTGGTCGGGGGCGGCCGCTGTACTGGTGAGGTGTACAGTGGGTCCTGGCAGCGCACGATCTGTCGTCAGTGGTCGGGGGCGGCCGCTGCACTTGTGAGGTGTGCAGTGGGTCCTGGCAGCGCTCGATCTGTCGTCAGTGGTCGGGGGCGGCCGCTGCACTTGTGAGGTGTGCAGTGGGTCCTGGCAGCGCTCGATCTGTCGTCAGTGGTCGGGGGCGGCCGCTGTACTGGTGAGGTGTACAGTGGGTCCTGGCAGCGCTCTCGATCTGTCCCGTGGTCGGGGGCGGCCGCTGTACTGGTGAGGTGTACAGCGGCTCCTGGCAGCGCTCGATCTGTCGTCAGTGGTCGGGGGCGGCCGCTGCACTTGTGAGGTGTGCAGTGGGTCCTGGCAGCGCTCGATCTGTCGTCAGTGGTCGGGGGCGGCCGCTGTACTGGTGAGGTGTACAGTGGGTCCTGGCAGCGCACGATCTGTCGTCAGTGGTCGGGGGCGGCCGCTGCACTTGTGAGGTGTACAGCGGCTCCTGGCAGCGCTCGATCTGTCGTCAGTGGTCGGGGGCGGCCGCTGCACTTGTGAGGTGTGCAGTGGGTCCTGGCAGCGCTCGATCTGTCGTCAGTGGTCGGGGGCGGCCGCTGTACTGGTGAGGTGTACAGTGGGTCCTGGCAGCGCTCGATCTGTCGTCAGTGGTCGGGGGCGGCCGCTGTACTGGTGAGGTGTACAGCGGGTCCTGGCAGCGCTCGATCTGTCGTCAGTGGTCGGGGGCGGCCGCTGCACTTGTGAGGTGTGCAGTGGGTCCTGGCAGCGCTCGATCTGTCGTCAGTGGTCGGGGGCGGCCGCTGCACTTGTGAGGTGTGCAGTGGGTCCTGGCAGCGCTCGATCTGTCGTCAGTGGTCGGGGGCGGCCGCTGCACTTGTGAGGTGTGCAGTGGGTCCTGGCAGCGCTCGATCTGCCCCCAGTGGTCGGGGGCGGCCGCTGTACTGGTGAGGTGTACAGCGGGTCCTGGCAGCGCTCGATCTGCCCCCAGTGGTCGGGGGCGGCCGCTGCACTGGTGAGGTGTACAGTGGGTCCTGGCAGCGCTCGATCTGCCCCCAGTGGTCGGTGGCGGCCGCTGTACTGGTGAGGTGTACAGTGGGTCCTGGCAGCGCTCGATCTGTCGTCAGTGGTCGGGGGCGGCCGCTGTACTGGTGAGGTGTACAGCGGGTCCTGGCAGCGCTCGATCTGTCGTCAGTGGTCGGGGGCGGCCGCTGCACTTGTGAGGTGTACAGTGGGTCCTGGCAGCGCTCGATCTGTCGTCAGTGGTCGGGGGCGGCCGCTGCACTTGTGAGGTGTACAGCGGGTCCTGGCAGCGCTCGATCTGTCGTCAGTGGTCGGGGGCGGCCGCTGCACTTGTGAGGTGTGCAGTGGGTCCTGGCAGCGCTCGATCTGCCCCCAGTGGTCGGCGCCGCGTCGAATCGATAAGGATATTGACGTTAGGCAAGGTGGTATGGTCGGGTGTCCGGCGCGCTTGCCACCCCCTCCCTGCCCTCCTCACCGGCTGCAGAAGGTTGTACGTGCAGTGCAGTATGTTGTAGTATGTGTAGTATGTAAGTCGTATGTGCAGTGTTGCTCCTCAGCAGGCTGTCAAGCAATCTCCAGACCAGAAAGCCTATCGGGTCCAGTGGTGTGTCTTGCAGATGTGCATCAATGCAAACAAAATCCGAAAAAAAAATGTGTTTTTGCTTGATAGATTCGGAACCAATTTTATTGCGTCTGGATTTTACACGAAAGCCTATAGACTATCGCAAATTGGCTCCTGGGATGAATTGGACAGCCCCGAAATTGGTGAGGCAGTCTTTCCACCAACTGCAATAACTCCTACGTGCATGGTGGAAGTGTTGCAATGTTCTCCGACTGTGGACTCGTCTGTGGGATTGGTTCGCAGTTGGCTCCTCCAGTCTGACCTAATTGTGCATGCAGATAAGGCCAATCACTGGATTATAATTGGACACGTACTTGGCTAATAGTGTTTGGCGGCTGGTGCGTCGCTGATGCTTGATCTGAATTGTCGAAGCTGCGACTGGTTCTGGTGTTCATTGTGTGGTGCTCTGGCGTAAACATGCTTCCCTGCCGCCAATGTTTGCAGCGAATTATTACCCTCTTTGGCCCTTTCCCGATTACACCCAGCCTGCTTCAATATGTGGGGTGTCCACGCTTTCGTGGGTGAGTTGTCCACGTCGCTTTCGTCGGTGGGATGTCCATACCTCTTGGTGTGCTAAAACAGACTACAGATGATTATGGAACGCCCCGACAGCAGCAGCTCGCTGGCGACCACGATCGCACATCAAGCCTAGCGCCGGAAGTTGTGACAGTTCCTGTGACTGATGGTCAATGCGAGTGACCAAAGATTGACGAAGGGACTGCCAAGGAAAGTGGACTACCGGTAGATCAGAGACGGTACCGGACCACCGGTAGATCATACAGTCACTGAATCATTGATGGCTCAGATTATCCACTAGATCGCCGAGAGTCCGAATGTAGTCAGACCACGAGCATATATAAATATCAGAAGATCCCTGGCAGATTTCAAACAGCACTTGCTCACAGACGCGTCCAAAACGCGACTGCATCGACTGCAGATCCGAAGTCAATAATACGTCTGGGACCAAAGTGCAGCGATGGTCTCATAAATTCACTAGCATGCGCCTGGGCCTTCTCCAAGGAAGACGTTGATCAGTACCCGCAGTTGAAGATCACTCGGATAATCCCAGCCGAGGTAGGAACAGAATTTTTGCACGCACTAGGATTTGCTTTTCACTTTTAGCGCCTGCGCTCTTAGCTTCGACATGCATGAACAAAATTGACGAGTATTCGGGATACAAGCAAAGCTTCTGGAGAGCCGCATATACCACATGCTGAATCATTGGATTGAGCAAGTGTGCAACATAAAAGGAGACTCGGTTCTTGACTGGAAATGCCTTCCTTCTCGATCCGGGAAGCAGATGTGCCACCACTAGCACTAGCTGCCTCCACGACTACACAATCAGCGGTGGGATTCACTTTGGTTTGCTTACCATTGAGGATGCAGGACAAGCCCGCGCTAGCACGGTAGTCTCATGAACGTTCGTAGCGCGCATTTTGGGTATTTGAAAATGGAGTATAAACTGCAGCACGTTGCATCACCAGTGCAAGAATCCCTTTGGCGTAAAGGTGCACTGGCGTTCAGTGGTGCAGCTAGGATTTTCCTAAGGGGGGTCGAACCAAAAAAGCGCGAAAACAGAGAGAAAGCTCCCGACGCGCGAAGCGCGCCGAAAATTTTGGGTTTTCCTGTATAATAATCTGAAAATTCCTCGTTTGGTCTAGTGTATTTTTGTGTGCTAGAGGGGCGGGGGGGAGTGCCGCCCCCTCCTCGGTTGCGCCTCTGCTTGCGTTGAACTTACCCACCCACTGGACCACTGACCTGAACCACACCCACCCAATGAACCACTGGCCAAAACCCACTCGCCTTAAAGGCGGCGCAAATGACTATGCTCCGGCACACCTTTTAGCACACTCCCCCCCCCCCCCCCCCCCACCACACCCCCACCCCACCCTACCCTCGCAAACAAGAACGGATGGAGGACATTGGAAAAACAACCAACCGAAAGCGTCACCCAGCCCTGCATGATTAATGCCGCTCCGATCAGCAATCCAGATCCCGTCTGCTCCAGGCTGTATCGCGCATCAATTGATCATGCAATTTAGGATGTGAGGAGGCCGAGCCTCGCGGGTCTCGCTGACATTTGGAGCTGCTGACCGACTGACAGTGCGGTCTGACATCGTCTCTACCGTCCATTTCTGGGCGCCGTCGCATCGAGCAGCACACAGACCCTCCCCCCTCCCCCAGGTCCACCATCCAATTAGCATGCATGGAAGCTAGAGCGTGGCACTAATCAGCACAATCCGGGGGATAATTACCTGGGATTAAAACCAAAGGTCGAAGCACCTTTGCCACCGAATCAGCAGCAGCTGGCCGCGACTGCTCGCTGTCCAGACGGCAATTTCCCTGAAATAGCCGGCTCCGCGCGCGATTCAATTCCATGTTGGCCCGAGAGAGGCCAATATTGTCCAGAGGACACGTCCAGTAAATCACAGAAATCGCAATTTACAACTATGGAAATGTTCACATGCGCATGAAGACATGTCAGCAGAGGGACATCGAGGTGGCTGGGACCCGAGACCTGAGACCTGAGGATCGGGAGGGCCTGAGGACCTCCGCCGCCAAGTGTTCCTGCTCGGGGTGACCAGTGAATTTATGCCGCTTGACAACAAACAAAGTAATGAATGTGGGCCGGTCGCATGAAAAGAATGGCTGTTGTTCTGATCAAGCAGGTTTAACTCGAATTCTTTTTGTTGTAAATATGCCGAACAAAACTTGTTGCTTTCATTTCCTACATCGAACCATTATTTGCACTATTCAAAGCGAGCGGAACGTATAACAAACGATTTTGTTCCGTGTCCCGCTTGTCAGTGCAACAGCCGAAATAGCGGGGCCTCTGCAATCTCCGTTCCCACCCTCATCCCCTTCCGTCATGCGGGGCCAGTGGGTGTCCCAACCGTTATCGTACACTCAATAACGGCATCCTAGCATTTCGCCCACGAGGCGGAAATAACGTGCCGCCGGTCCAGCGGCTGGCGTCTCGCCGTTCTGGCGGCGCGGCCTTGCTCAGTCGGGAGGCGTTCGAAGCTGACGAAGTGCCGCGCTGCCGGCCGACCTTCCCACGTCCGGCTGACGTGGAGAGGACGCCCGCCGTGTCACCAGCCGACCTTCCCACGTCCGGCTGACGTTGGAAGGATGCCCCGCCGTGTCACCAGCCGACCTTCCCACGCCCGGCTGACGTTGAGAGGACGGCCGCCGTGTCACCAGCCGACCTTCCCACGTCCGGCTGACGTGGAGAGGACGCTCCGCCGTGCTGTCGTGCTCGACGCGTATCCGGCGCGCTCGGCGCCGCCTTTGATGTGCGTCCGCTTCGTTACGCAGTTGCGCCCGCTGGTGGCGGCGCCTTTTGATCATTGACCGGCGGCTGTTCGCGCGTCGGCCGAGAGCGGCGGCCGACCTGCCGAGAGCGGCGGCCGACCTGCCGAGAGCGGCGGCCGACCTGCCGAGAGCGGCGGCCGACCTGCCGAGAGCGGCGGCCGACCTGCCGAGAGCGGCGGCCGACCTGCCGAGAGCGGCGGCCGACCTGCCGAGAGCGGCGGCCGACCTGCCGAGAGCGGCGGCCGACCTGCCGAGAGCGGCGGCCGACCTGCCGAGAGCGGCGGCCGACCTGCCGAGAGCGGCGGCCGACCTGCCGAGAGCGGCGGCCGACCTGCCGAGAGCGGCGGCCGACCTGCCGAGAGCGGCGGCCGACCTGCCGAGAGCGGCGGCCGACCTGCCGAGAGCGGCGGCCGACCTGTGACACGACGGCGCCAATACCCGCGACCGACGGCGGGGCGGCGTCTGCCGGCCGGTGTCCGGTGTACCGACTCTCCTCCCCGCCACCGCCACCGCCCCGGAGATATCCGGATCGATGTCGGTCGAGTTTCGATGGTTTTGTTTGGGATTTTAGCACGGCATGATCGACTGCGACGGGCTGCCGTCGTTGGACTCACGTTCACCCAGTTGCTGGTCCCTGGCACCTTGGACTGGCGTTCATCCAGTTGCTGGTCCGTGGCACCTTGGACCCGCGTTCACCCAGTTCCTAGTTCCTGATGTAACGCAGATGGTTAAGTTTGTTGACTTTCCAATTCTTTGTTTTTATAATCAGCTTTCAACCTTATGGCTGCATGTATCTGAACATTCGTTGAACACCGATAGGTTTCAAAAGTTCCAAAATATTAAGATTGTGTGTGTTTTCCAGTTATGTTACGGAATGTTCCATTTCCATTAATTACGACGGTGTTATGTGAGAAGGGGTTTATCAGTCATATTTAGAACGCAAAAAGCACAACACAAATATTTGACGTGGCTAGCTTTTCACTCCCCTTCATCACATTCAAACACTTTGTTAGGTTGCGAAAAACTACTGAGCTTCTTTAGCGTCACGTAACTCGTCAGAATGAAACTGCAATACATTATAAACATTCAAAGCAATATATTATAAACATTCAAAATTCTGACATGCAAAGTAGATGCATCATTTTTGCTGACCAGCATAAACCTCCACAGCCACAGCCACACCACAGCCAGGTCCTAAGGATCTATTTTGCACATGCCGATCTGCCGAATAGAAGCTACCGAGCGCGGTCTTTTTTTGCACGTGTACCGTGTCATGTGAACTCTTTCATTTCCCATGGCTCTCAGGCGATGTCTTGTACGACTCATCTGGAAGGATTGGGCCCGTGTTGGATTAGACGTGAACACTGTCAAGCGCAGTGCGTTGTTTTTAGTTGTGGCCAAATCCTCCCGGGTTTGAGTGTTCCGTCTTTAGTTGCAATTTTAGTTGCAGATCTTAATATAGAGTTTACATATTCAGCACGTACGAAAAGTTCTTCATTTCTCTACCATCCAGTACAGTTAGCCAAGACTATAAGCTACAAACCCGTTCCAACCCCTATCTTGGCAACACGGCGAAAAACAACAACCGTGTAATACTTAGATTTGGTTACAGTTAATGATGATGCGCTCTGCTGCCTGGTGGCGCGAGATCTCACCAAGGTCTCGTTTGTTCGTAACCGCGATAATCCGCAAGCCGATCGACGATGAGTCTCCTCCCAGCGCAACGAAAACCGCGTGGTTCGAGGCGCCTCTTGGGATTTGCATCGCACGCTGCTGGGCAGCGGCGGTAGCTGGGGAAGCGCGCGGCGCTGGATGTGCACTGAATAAACGCAGAGCGGGGCAGAGCAAGAATCGGCATCAGACGACGGCGTCACGCAGGCGGCGCGCCGGCGTCGCCCCATTTACTGACCGCGCCGCCGCTCCCCGGGATGGGTGTTGGCTCAGAGGACGGGCTCTGTCTGTACTGACCGCGCCGCCACTCCCCGGGGATGGGTGTTGGCTCAGAGGGCGGGCTCTGTCTGTACTGACCGCGCCGCCGCTCCCCGGGGATGGGTGTTGGCTCAGAGGGCGGGCCCTGTCTGTACTGACCGGGCCGCCGCTCCCCGGGGATGGGTGTTGGCTCAGAGGACGAGCTCTCTCTGTACCGACCGCGCCACTCGCCACTCGCCACTCCCCGTGGATGGGTGTTGGCTCCGAGGGTGGGCTCTGTCTATACTGACCGCGGTGCCACTCCCCGGGGATGGGTGTTGGCTCAGAGGGTGGGCTCTGTCTATACTGATGCGGTGCCGCTCTCCGGGGATGGGTGTTGGCTCAGAGGGTGGGCTCTGTCTATACTGACCGCGGTGCCGCTCTCCGGGGATGGGTGTTGGCTCAGAGGACGAGCTCTGTCCGCGACCAGCGCCAAACCACCGACCGCCTCACAGCCGCAGGAAATGGCGCGTCAAGTCGGTATTTATACCACGCATTTGCCTAATGAATGCCTACTATGTTTTTCGGCCGGCTCGCTGCGGCATTGGCAACTCGTGAGTGAATCTCGCCAGATTTCGGCGGCAGTTCCAGCGGCAGAGTATGCTGAAAGCGTATTATCCGTGTCAAGGGCGTCATTTGTGTGAAGTGGCCACACCCACCACTGTACATTAAGAGCCTAGTTTAAGTGTCGGTTTACCCATACTCCTGCATGAACATGCATGTGGTGCTTAAAACGCAAAAGGGCATCGTACAACGCGAAGCTGCGATGGCATTTTACGGTTTCTATGCGAGGTGACCGGCAGCCATTTTACCTAGATATGGAGTTGACGTTCACCTGACACCAGGAAATCAAGCTATGCAGTAGTCAGAATAGCATTCTGCACCAACATAAATGGGCACTGAAGACACATCTGACTCATCCAGACCTGATGCCATAAACGCAGATAGATGAGTGAAATAAAATAAACACGTATTTTTACTCGGAATATAGGCAACCCTCATCGGGGTTAGACGTTGGCTATTTGGTCACCCAACCAAGTAACTGGTTCAGTGTCTCCATAAATGCTCCTGAGACATTACTACCACCTCGCTTAACGCACAGGGTACGAATGGTGACGGCACGCAGCTTCTCAGGGTATGCATCACATGAGTTGTTTTGGTTGCTTAGCAACCTGGCCAAAGCAGACATTTTGGGCGTAAGAAGAAATCCACCCGTCGGCAGCCTGCTTAGAAATAATTGTAGGATTAGTAACATATTTGTCGCTAACTGAACTTAAAAAACAATTGTTATATTTGTAATGTGTCACGAAATTGCTGGACGAGTATGACCGGTCTTTATACTTCCCGCTAATCAACGTTTTAAGTTAGGTTCAGCGGTGGAATATTGTGTTATCGTATCCATTATCTGGCCTGGTACGGTGTAAGGGTCCCGACATTTTGGCGAGGTATCTGCATGATCATGTCCATTGTGAAAGCGTGTGCACATCGTAGACGTGTATTCTTTTACAAACACTGAAATCAACTGAGCCTTACCAATTGGATAAATAGTCAATCTATCATCCACTTTCACCCACTCTCTCTCTCTCTCTCTCTCCCTCTCTCTCTCTCTCTCCCTCTCCCTCTCCCTCTCCCTCTCCCTCTCCCTCTCCCTCTCCCTCTCCCTCTCCCTCTCCCTCTCCCTCTCCCTCTCCCTCTCCCTCTCCCTCTCCCTCTCCCTCTCCCTCTCCCTCTCCCTCTCCCTCTCCCTCTCCCTCTCCCTCTCCCTCTCCCTCTCCCTCTCCCTCTCCCTCTCCCTCTCCCTCTCCTTCTGCCTCTCCCTCTTCCTCTGCATCTGCCTCTCGTACTCGTAGCTGACCCCATGCAGAAGAGAACATGTTTGCAAGAGTGTGCAGTACTCCCAAGAGTACACTTGACTTTCGAAGAAAAAAATATACTAATGGCTTGTAGCCAATGAATGTTATTGGCTCACGCCCAAACAGTAGGAGACCAATGTTTGGGATATCTGATTATACGACATTCATGACTATTGGTGGACTTCTAGCTTCGTGATATGTCATCATAAGCTACGTGTGCGAACCTACCCGAGTTACCTCGAGTGCACGACTGTCCAGCTCTCGGAAGAGGTGCCGCCGGCTATGCATCATCAGAGCGCACACTCTGACCGCCATCTCAACGCTGGATGTTCAACAACCCTTGCAGTGCTGGCAAGCGGGACAAAATGGGTGGTCGCCAGCTACTCGTCCAGGCTGTCACCATTGTCGGCCTGGGCTTTAAATCCACATCCGCCTCCACCGCATTAATCTGTCGCTGCGTTAATCCCTCTCGAATGAGCTCATTTTCAATGGCATTGACGGAGGCTGCATAGGCATTATGAACGGAGAGATTGACCGGACGAGACGGGGCTTCTTCTTTTGTTGTTGCTGCGTAGTTGGGATTTTCGGCCACGTCAGCTGCCTTGGCTGTATGGCGCCCCATCGATCGCTCGTGTGCAGTGTGGACCAGTGGCGGAGTTGAGCAAAGCCCTCGATAGCTACAGCAGTTTATCGCTCGAAAGTCGACATGATGGGTCTACTAACATACATCAAATAATTAAGGATTGACTTCCTGCGCCGAACAGAAAACAAGCTTAGCAAACGATGAATCTCTTTGATAAACTTTACGTTCGCAGTAAAGTTTCTCCATTTTAAAACGCAGTGAATAAAGGGCAGATTCCGTACCCCTTTAATAAGTGGAAAACTAGCAAGCAATTCGACACGTTCAGGCTAGGTGCGATGGTTCAAGGATATTATCCGACATGAGGTTGACAATGTCACAATAGAGGTCTACAAGGGGTAGTTGATGTTGATATACTTATCCAACAATCCAAAGTTTGCCCGAACATGAAGCAGGCAGATTTTGTTCCCCAGCCATCCCTTTCACTGCACATGTTGAACATGTGGTAACTGTGGTAAGGAGGCTATATTTATATCAAGGAAGTCATCTCCACGGAAAAAGGTCACTTCTCAAAGCCAAACCAGGTGACGAGACGGCAGCTGAACAATATTCCGATTGGCCTGTTTCCCAATTATCGCTAGGATATGTGGTGAGATGCCAGAACGTATGTGAACTTTGATTTTATGAACAGTAATTATTTCATCATTCCATTTTCCTATCGACTATCGATAGCGATACATGGGGTAAAGGCGGGTAAGAGTGGGCTGCGTGGAGTGCACGCCAATGGTGGTTCACTCCAGGAAGTAGCCGAGGCGTGAGGTGACCGATGAGGGTCGACTGCCGCGGGAGATGACTCTGCCTAACTCACTATTTGTCATTATTTGGAAGGTATAATCCGTAACTTGCAATGGAGTGAGATGAACTGGTAGTTCATCTTCCTCACGCAGTCATGTATTTGTTTATACTATTGGCCAAAAGTTCGCCACTGGGATTCTCCTGCAGGCTTTTGGGGTCATCTTGCCGCTGCCCGTGGTCCGTTCACGCCCGGAAAAAAACGCTGCACCTTAGGACACTTGATGCCTTTTTATCAAGCAAGACTCAAATTGATCGTAGCTTGCACCGAAGTGCTTGACCTTGAGACTCTACCAGTAATAGCAATACAAACATAAATTAATGTTATTGAGCCATGAACTCGCCATCTTCCTTCAAAGTCGAACTTACCTCCAACTCATCTAACGTTTAGGATATAACTGGTTTTTATTTTTGCGACGGTAGTTTAGAGTTAAACACCTGTGAAAAGAAACTTGCTTCCCAGCTTATCAATTGGTAAATTATTATTAGATTACCACCTGATACCCCACTCCGCATGTCAACGGATTCTTATTTTCGCTTTGGTTTTTGACAGCATAAACTATGCCAGCTTATCGTTTACTTCTAAAGATTCGTTTGCATTGGCATATACGTACATTGTATGCACACAACGTTATCTGAGCCATATCGCGATCATTCAGAAATCAAGTTGAAATCATTCGCAAGCAGTCCATTGCTCAAGCAGGTTCATACTGAACTCAAGCGCTGCTACTGTGTGAATTTAGTTTGTTTCATATCAACCTTTTCGTATATTTCTCGCTGGCGTCATGTATCGAGCAAAATAAAAACAGATCACTTCATGAAAATTGAAAGGAAACCCGTTTAGAATAATGCTGCATACTTAAGCTGCCACAAAGCCACCAGTAACTGTATTAAATTCAGTGAAATGCTTATTTAGCCCGCAGAAGAAAAACTGCATACTACCGCCATCTTTCGAGTGGTCAGCGAACTAATTTGATCAGGTCCTTTCCCCAAATAAGCCACCATGCAGAGCTGTTCGGCTGCTTAGAAACGAGGCAATGCTGCCATCTTTCAACTTCGCGCAAGGGACATCAAAACGCGTGCGAGATGTGAGCGCGGATCGACTTGTGAGCACGAAGCTAGAGGAAAGTAATTGTGTTTATTTTCTGGTTTTGTTTCTAAAATTATGGATGCAGGAAAACATATATTGGATGTGCATTTGTTCACATCGATAGTTTTCAAAATGTTGCACTAAAACATTAGGATGGAATGATCCCCCCCCCCCGATGCCATAGACATGTTTTGACTTGCTTCACTACGGCCGATGTCTTTGAGTAGCTTTGCTTCGAGGTCACACGCATACCGGACAAGATTGCGCATGGAAATCATTGTGCATACTCTTACAATTCCTTATTTCAGGTAGACATAACCCATTTGGAGTGTTTTCTTGTCGTGATGACGTGTGTAAAATTATTAACTGCAGCCGATGAAGGAGTGTTCACTGGAGCCGATGAGGTGAGGTGTCGGGGCTAGAACGCGGGGCTGGTGGCATGTTCCTATTGATTTATCCAGGGGCGTCGCCAGCGAAATGTGGATGTATTAGCTTACTCGAAAAACATGGGTATAGAACGTCAGGGGCTAGGTGCAAGGCCTGCTTTATGGATTTTTCATTGCAGGAGCAGTTAAAATGGTGCCTGGGGCTACCCCCACCCCACCTACCCAGTAATATTAAATTAATATGGAGTCTAGCTTAACTGGGGAGCATACGTGGAGGAGGAGGCTTGTCACTTCCTCCAAGGTAACATGTTAGAGAAGGCCCTGGGCAAGCGTGGCCGGTGTTCTTGCACTGCCTTGATCTCTTCACGATTCAAAATACTGTGTTAGATTTTAGTGTGCTTGGCCTAAAATAATGCTGCTGACAACTTATTATGGATAGAGGAGGGATACCTCGATCATTTTGGAATTTGACGCTTGGCACGAAGGGGAATGCTAAGGAGACGTGACTTCGGACTCCTTCGAACATTTATGAGTTCAATGGTACCCGATATGATACACCAGTGAGCCCATGCTCAGGTCGGGCCAGGTTAAAGTGTTGGCATCTAAGAATATCATAAATTGCCACATTTGTGGCAACAAACATCCATTCTTTGTTTGGGTGAAAATTGACGGTAATTACAAATTCGGCACCCAATGCCGTTCTAGGGAAAATTTAATTTTAGAAACGAGTCATCAATGATCCCTCCCCAATTCAATTATCTTGGTTGACTTAAGAATACCTTGAATTACCTTATTTCACGTCGTCCGGAAAGGAAGTTTATTATGGGGTACTTTTTGGCGTTAAATTCAGATCCGGTGTCCATACTCCCTCTTCCTCGAACTAATAATTCGCTTTTGGACCAAAAGTGTGGCAATCGAAACATGTTTTGGTGTTAGCACATTGACCTGATCTTAACTCGACCTGAACTTGCATGTGTATCACATGGGGAGAAAAGTTAGATCGCAGCTCAGAATCGTTCGCAGAAAAGGTATAACCGAAAATAGCGCCATAGCTCACTTCATGCCGCCTTCATCGCATCTGCCGCATAAAAGTGCCAGGTCAAAAGTGTGACTGACCTGACCTATTACCTGAAATGCTACACAAGGGTACAAGGGTTTCAGCGGGAGCATTCCATAGGGAAGCATTCACCGGACAAAGTCTAAGGAGGCTAGTTATCTGGTACCCTGGTGGAAAGCAAACAAATGCTTGAGCTATATATTGATTAAAGGGAACCGTTCAAGTTACATAGCAGAGCTGTAACAGGCTGAACCCTTATTTTCGTGCGCACTCTTGCCCGCCTGTATCCTTTTTCGAGTATACGAGAATATACTCGTATATATACTCGTATATTATGAAGTGATGTACGTTCAGGCAAAACGATTTTTGCATCTTCCTCCAGGATCTCACCTTCATACTTCCCTGTAGACATTAAGACAAACAAACGAGAATGAAGCGTCATATTTGTTCAACCTGCAAATAATATCAAATTGGTGCAATACCGTGAGATGGAGCAGTGCAATGCAATGCAATTTAATTTTTGGATCTTGCACGTTCCTCCGTGGTCAAGCATATTCACATTATTTCAAGGCCAATAAAGGGGGACGAGTGGTCTAGGGGTTAGATGCTCGTCTCACGATCGAAAGATTGTGGGTTCGAATCTAACCTGTCGCTACTCTTCGCCCGCGACCAATCGGTGTGAGAGATTGGCGACGCTATATGACTCTACGGTCGACGTGTCGTAAAACCAATAACCAACCAAGGCCAATAAAGACTCAGACTCATTTCACACCGCATTGGCAGCTGTTTCTGGCAGCTACTTTCAATACGATTTAGTGTGTAGCACGTACTTGACGTCGTTTGCAGCCGTCTGCGCTGACTGAAACGGAACCGCACCACACATTTCAGTCTGCTTGGCGGTTTTCAGTTGTCGTTCTGGGAACTTGGCACTGCAGCGAAAGCTCGTTCGCCCACTCCAGTGCGAGCCAAGAACGCGGCGCCAGAGAGCGCGTGAGGCGGCGTGCCTTTCCCACTGTCCAACATTGGCCCGCTAAAGCAATGCCAAGACATTAACACAATTCACATGGGAGCGAACGCAATTGTGGTGTTTTCAAAGTGGTGAGTGGTTAAGGTGTTGAGCTCTGGGTACCAAAGATCCCGGGTTCAACACTCGCACCACTCGGGACATTTCCTAATACCGCGGCCCACCGGCGAAACAGTGTGGGCGGCGCCATTCGCCGTGATCGTGCATAAAGTGCGTCGATAACCACCCAATAAACAAACAAACAAACGACCATTTTTCGGGTTGAGTGAGGTGGTAAATGGAACTTCTCTTTTTTATTTTAGAATCATAATGTCGGCATTATGTGGCAATGATTAGCCTGAAAATCATGTTATCTCCATGAACCATATTGTCGTAGCGGAACTCGTGTGTCAGACACCATCTTTGGAAACATTGTTGGATTGGATCAGATCAGGACGGTCGGTGTTGTTGGTTGGTTGTAGGTTGTTGGATTTAATCAGATCAGGACCGTTGGTGTTGTTGGTTTGTTGTAGATTGCTGGATTGGATCAGATGAGGGCGGTTGTTGGATTGGATTAGATCAGGGCGGTTGTTGGATTGGATCAGATCAGGGCGGTTGTTGGATTGGATCAGATGAGGGCGGTTGTTGGATTGGATCAGATGAGGGCGGTTGTTGGATTGGATCAGATGAGGGCGGTTGCTCATTGGTGAGCATGTATTACAATTGAAAATTTGCCGACGTAAGCAATAATGGAGGGATTGGCTAGAAACAGCTACACGGCAGGGCCGATGTGACGTTGAAGTGAAGACTGGTTGGATTTCTTGAAAGTGGAATGCCTCCCATTGTCAAATGTCGGCGCTGTTTGCTCAGTCTTGCCACACATCGTTATTGTTGAAAGAAGGCGTGACATTAAAATATTAAATCACATTGCAGTCCATGTTTGCCGCCACGCGTTGGTGCAAAGTCACGTTAAAGTTACCACTGGTAAGGTGTTACCACTGATACAGTGCTACCACTGGTGCAGTGCTACCACATGAAAAGTGCTACCACTGATACAGTGCTACCACTGATGCAGTGCTACCACTGATACAGTGCTACCACTGATACAGTGATACCACTGATACAGTACCATCACTGGTACTTTTCTACCACTGGTGCTGTGCTACCACTGGCAAAATGTTACCACTGGCAAAGTGTCGGTTCACGGGCTCTACTGACTCAATACAAAATGAAGCTCACCAATGGTGCGGCAAGGCCCCAAGACTGCCAGTGTCCAAAGACATTGGCACTATTTCGAAGTTTGGGATGGCTTGAGTTGTTTTTTAAAGTCGTCACTCCGCACACGATGTCAGAACGAATGCAATGCTTTGAGAGGTGAGTGCCCTCTCCCCGCGTCTACGGCAGTGCAGGTGTGCGTGTTGAAGGTCACACCGCCGGGTGTGAGCCACAGCCACGCAGCCATATCGAGGGGCGGGCCGCATTGCCATCGACTCGTGCCGTCGCGTTCCGCCTCAGGCACAACCAGCCACGAAAGCAAGTATCGACCGGGCGTGACCCGGCCCGCCGCCGCCGGCGTCCTGCTCGCCCGCCGTGGCACATCAACTGCGCGACGTCACCACCACACCGTGACGTCGCATCCGCTCCGCTCTGTCACAATACCCGGGGCTTCACAATCATCACGTGACGTCATGCTTAGCCCGTGATCTCGCAGGCACTTCGTAGCCTCGCATCCACCCCGTGGCGTCGCATGCGCTCCGTGCGTCACAACCACCGCGTGACGTCACATCCGCTCTGTGATGCCACAGACACTCCGTGGCTTCGCAACCATCTCAAAACGTCACGAGCACTACATGCGTCACACCCACACCGTGACGTCACATCCACTTCGCGATGTCACAGACACTCCATGTGTTCACAAGCACTCCCGCGACTTTACGACCACCCAATGGCGCACCGGAAACTCGGCGGTACACGCACCCACAACGTGACGTCATACCGTTCCAGAAATGTGACGTCACGGCTGATACCATCACCATCTTGGGTCACGGCCGCACAACGCAATGACACCGCGGGGCGGCCAGTGGCGACGGCACGGATCACTGTCGGACAGCCAGCCTCACACTACAGGTACCGGCCGGAACCGCGCCAATTTCAGAAGGCGCACCGGGAATTGGCGGGCAATTCGCCGCTGCAGACAGCGGGCAGTCTGTCCTGACGTGGCAGACAGATTCTTCCAATTTGGGTGTGGAGTTATCCGGCGATACGAGTCCGGGCCGGGGCGCCGGCGGTCGGCCGGGTCACACAGAGCGGCTGCCACTGGGTCAACGTGCCGCTGCAGGTGCCAGCTGGAGTCTTCAGCCGCAGACGACAAAGGCAGAAGCAGAGAGACATGGCAGAGGACAAAGGCACACGTCGACAGGCGCGGCCGGCTGAACTCGGCGTGCGCGCTCACTTTCTCATCGCTCAGAGGCGGCAGTCGACGACGACCCAGCTCCACTGTTGGCCAACACTGCCAAACGAAACAATCGATTTCCGCACGCGGTTCGCTTCATTCCTTGCCGGTCGCAGTTTCCATAGTAGATTTAGTGTGCTCGTCCAGTGTTAGGCATTCCCCCGATCACAGAATTGAACCTAGATGTGTGATTGTGTGTACCAGCTTCAAAGAGCAGATTTTCACCGGAGTCTACCTCGACGACTTTGTTGAAAGGTCCCGAGTGCAAGTAACGAACACATATCACGAAATTGAAGAAGAGTCCAGATGAACAAGATATGATCTAATTGAGCAGCATGAGCTGGGCGAACGAGCACTCACGATCTGCTTCTGCCATGCAGCACTCGCATGCTAGAGCTTGATTTTCGAAGAGGATCATCAAGGAGCCAGTTTGCTGCTTTTCCCCTGGTTCCTTCGCTACTGCATGGATATGCTTCGCTATGGATACATTGATGGTAGAACTAACGAATGCGAGCAGCATACAGCAGATGTCTATCTAATAATTAGGGAATTACTTATTAAATAATCGATGTTTTGAACATAAGATCTGCCAAGCAAGATAACTTTAGAAAGTCGTCACCTTCGATATTTTCTAAGCAACATATTTTGCATGATTTGTGTTTGGTTACACCGGCCCCATTTAATGTTACCAGTCACACAGAATAGTGCAGCCTCATATGCAATTTAATGCTGCCAGCTACACGGAATACTGCAGCAGCATGTACAATTCATTAGTATTTATTGACATTTCCCCTATATGACTTATTAATATAAACGTCAATGCCTACTATTCATATAGAGGTTATTAGAAATATATCTTCCCGAAGCACGTGAGGCTTCTGCTGCTGCTTCTGGGAGTTGCTCTGGTAACAGAGTCACGTGTGTCGAGGAGAGGTGGTGAGAGCTGCTCTGGCAACAGAGTCACGTGTGTCGAGGAGAGGTGGTGAGAGCTGCTCTGACAACACAGCCACGTGTGTCGAGGAGAGGTGGTGAGAGCTGCTCT
This sequence comes from Ashinkailepas kermadecensis, assembly GCA_034440615.1. Taxonomy (NCBI): domain Eukaryota; kingdom Metazoa; phylum Arthropoda; class Thecostraca; family Neolepadidae; genus Ashinkailepas; species Ashinkailepas kermadecensis. The sequence goes on along the minus strand of JAOTOM010004810.1, from coordinate 163,371 downwards.
GGTAACAGAGCCACGTGTGTCGAGGAGAGGTGATGAGAGCTGCTCTGGTAACAGAGTCACGTGTGTCGAGGAGAGATGGTGAGAATTGCTCTGGCAACAGAGTCACGTGTGTCGAGGAGAGATGGTGAGAGCTGCTCTGGCAACAGAGTCACGTGTGTCGAGGAGAGGTGGTGAGAATTGCTCTGGTAACAGAGTCACGTGTGTGGAGGAGAGATGGTGAAAGCTGCTCTGGTGACCATGCTCTCGTAGGCTTGATCTGACGCCTACGCGTGGCAAATTGTAGTCTGGGAAGAATAATAACAGCTGCCTGACTCTGGATGCTGTGTTCTCACAGAGCTCTGTGTCACAGCTCTGCTACCGGGTTCCAATCGCGGCTGCGTCCAGACACTGGTAGTTTGAAGCTGACGGCTGTGTTCCCCGAAGCATCGTGGTGTCTCGCGAGGCACCACGGCACAGACGCAGCGTCATCCCTCGGCCTCGGGCTTTCTCTCTCCGTCGCCCCGTCGTCCACCACGGCACAGACGCAATTTCATTCCTCCGCCTCGGGCTTCCCGTCTCCTCCTCCCTGTCCTCCGCCACGGCACAGACGTAGCGTAATTCCTCGGCCTCGGGCTTCCCGTCTCCTCCTCCCTGTCCTCCGCCACGGCACGGACGCAGCGTCATTCCTCGGCCTCGGGCTTCCAGTCTCCTCCTCCCTGTCCTCCCCCCGTCCTCCGGCACGCCGGCGTTCGGCTGCGTTTCAACGGAGCCCCGACAAGCCGCGCCATGCCGAGGCGATGATTGTTGCTACGGCCGACCGCCACAACTTTGCCGAACCTGACCGCCAATTTGGCTGCGCGGGGGGTTTGAATAGCGGCGGAGCAGGAGGCAATGTTTCACCATCACGCCGCCCCGCACGAGCGCCGATAATTTATTGGACCATGAGCGGGACGCGGCCCACAAATTCCAATATATCCGGCATCTGGCTGACGTCCGAGCTATGACGGCGCGTAAAGCTCGCCCTGATGTGTTACTACGAGACGGGCCGAGCCAATCACGGCGGCTCCACCAGCTCCATCCACAAGCAGTTACCTGTCGATACTGGTCTTTCTGAGAACGCGATGGTGCAATAATGCAAGGCCGTGCGGCACCAGCGGCGACGTAAATCCACACGGAAAACGCGGCACACTGGTCAGCATGTACTTCTGCATCATCGACCAGGCAGTCGTTCAAGGGATCTACTTTGCAAGTAGAGCTGCAAGTTGTAGCGTTGCTTGAAGAATAGCAAGCGGAACAAATTACCTCCAGCTCCATGCAACCAAATCCAGGCACGGAGCGGGACAGGCAAGCACAGAATCGAGATGAGTTCGAATGCCTATGGCACCAGCTTGCTGTGTTCCAGGCTGTACTGTCACGGGGCGACGACAAAAAAAAAGATAGTCACAGAAGGAGCTCGTGGTCAGAAAGCAAGCATGTCGGTTTGCCGGCTGTTGTCGAACATTTTGGTCTGGATTCCGCATCCTGGTTTAACTCCACTGGTCTGGGTCAGTAGCTAAATATGTTCCATTGTTAACCCACCGCCTTTCCGGTCGCAAAAGACGTACAGCAACACTGGAACAGAATACCATGTAGCGCCTCTGAAAAGGCAAACATGACATTCGCGGGTTGCAAAAGTTAAAGGTCATCGTTCTAGGCTGGGTAGCAACCGTTCTACTGAAATGAATGGGCTGCCATGAGCCACGGCCTTAATTTCGCACAAGTGGGTGAGTTCTGCGCGTCGCGGATTACCTCTAGGTGAGGAAATTCTCACCCATAGCAACGACGCCCTACGCTCAATTTGGCCGAAAGTGCGCCAGTTTCAGCAGTAATTGCAAATGGTGTCGGCGATTCGGCAGGGTACATTCGGGTTTAAGATGCGTACACGGTACTTGATAACTGAGCCCAATATCCGCAACTACTCCGTCCAGATGAGCAGAGAAATTTCCGACTGCGATGTGGTTAGAGCAGCTTATGAATATATTGCTGAGCTGTCCGGGCGTTCGGTATGTGAGAAACTCGCTTCCAAGAGCAATGTTTTCGTAAGTTTTCCTAATCGCATCGTATTCGGAAGTTTCGGAGCACATGTGGATGGGGTAAATATTGCTGCCAAATTCGTCACAGCACACTGGTAATGATTGCAAATTTTCTGAAATTGGCTTCATTATTATCGATATATGGCCCGAAAATCGAACTGAGCACACACACCTGAAACAGACATGCACTGTGCCGAATTTCCGAAACGGCTCAAAATCTGCCGAAATGCGAGAATCTGATGACATTTCGCGACATAACGGTTTAGCCGAGACGAATAGTCACCGCGGTGCCTGATAGATGCATTCATTCTCGGCGTACAGATATCTAATATTTTTAGCTCTGGGACGCATCGACGTCATTGGCTATACAACGCCATGAAGAGATATCTTCGTAATATCCACAGATATTATCCGGCTGCCACCCAAGCTTGATTTGTTTCCTCGCTTTGGCAAGAGAACGCCCTGATGGTCCGAGCCTCAGTTGAGAGGAGCTGGTTCGACAGCGCTCAAGTGTGATGACACTGCCGCAAATGCTCTCTTATTATAATGTCAGTTGACTTAATGGCGGGCCATAGCTGCTAGTTTTGCGGTCTTTCGACGGTCGTATGCAATCACATGGATTAACGCACATCATGAATTACACCATATATACTCAGTATGCGGATAAACGCACGAACTGCTGCAACATGAGTAATGGGTCGCGTGCTACCAGCCACTAAGAACGCAGCACGCAGGTGCGTCGGCCATGGCGGCCTCAGGCTGCGTCAGCTCCTGACGCGACACTCCTGGCCATGTGTGGCGCCGCCAGCCGGCCAACTCCAGCCCGATCATCGGAATATAACCCGCTGGCCAACTCCAGCCAGACCACCGGTATATAACCCGCCAGCGAACTCCAGCCAGACCACTGGAATATAACCCGCCAGCCAACTCCAGCCAGACCCCCGGAATATAACTCGCCAGCCAACTCCAGCCAGACCCCCGGAATATAACTCGCCAGCCAACTCCAGCCCGACCACCGGAATATAACCCGACGGCCAACTCCAGCCCGACCACCGGAATATAACTCGCCAGCCAACTCCAGCCCGACCACTGGAATCTAGCCCGCCAGCCAACTCCAGCCCGACCACCGGGGAATCTAGCCCGCCGGCCAACACCAGCCCGACCACTGGAATCTAGCCCACCAGCCAACTCCAGCCCGACCACCGGAATATAGCAAGCTGGTGGAATCCGGCCCGAACACCGGACTCCGGCCAAACCATCGAACTTTATCCCGGCAACCGGACTCCAGCCTAACCACCGGACTTCAGCCTGGCAACCGGAATCCAACCAAGCAATCGGACTCCAGCCCAGCAATCGGACTCCAGCCCAGCAACCGGACTTCAGCACGGCAACCGGACTTCAGCACGGCAACCGGACTACAGCCCGGCAACCGGACCCCAGCCCAGCAAACGGACTCCACGGGACTCCGGCCCGACCACTGGGCTCTAGCACTGCCCCTCCCTCGCGCAAACCACCAGCCGGCACTCACCTCCTCAAAGATGAACTGGTCGAACTCCTCGAGCGGCCGTCCGTACATGTGGTGCGGGAACGGCGAGAACTTGGTGGGCAGCACGGCGCCGTCTTGGAGGCGCGCGTTGCGCCGCGGCAGCACGCCGAAGTGTTTGCGCGCCTCGGCGGTGCGGCACTCGAGCCGCTCGAGCGAGGCGCGCGTGAACGGCTTGATGGAGCCGGGCGGCGGCGTGCTGGCGCCGCTGCCGCTGGCCGGGCTGGCGCAGCTGGCAGCGGCCGGCCGGCGCCTGGCGCCGCCGCGCAGCAGCAGCCGCTGCAGGTACTTGCCGCCCATCACTGCGCCCGTGGACGCCGCTCACACGACGGGCCGGATACGGCACTGACCGAGCGCGGCGCAGCGCGGCGTGGCGCGGCGCGGCGCGGCGCGGCCCACCACCGGCCGCCGACTGGTCGCCACTGAGCCGTGGGGCACACGGCCGCCGGGCGGCTGGGTGGCCGCCGGGCCGCCGCCGCCGGCCGGCCCACAATCAATGTACGCTGTACATGGCGCCGGCCGCGCCGGGGCGCCTGCCGCCTGTGCAGGGTCGCTGGTCGACACACACACACACACACACATACACACTGTGACTGTGCATTCATACGGCCCCTATAGTGGTCGATAACTGGCAAATGCAATTAATGTGCAGCCGCACATAATCACCTGCTGATATATAATCATGTCGTCTCATCCACATATTTACATAAGTTAACACACGCACACACACACACCTTATATATATATATATATATATATATATATATATATATATATATATATATATATATATATATATACATATATATATATATATATATATATATATATATATATATATATATATATATATATATATATATATATATATATATATACTTCCATACTGATAAATACTTTTTATTTACAACTAACAGACCTTGGACTCATTTTGGGGCCATGCCAATATGTTGGATTTGATCATTACTTCACCCCGAGTGACAACGTCCTGTTGTGCTGCAGGCGTTCCGGAGTATCATAATTGATTATCCAATATAGCATAATAATTGAAGGAAATAATAGGTTTTTACGCATGTTGGAGTCAAATTGCAGAAACTCGCGCATGCTTCGATCTGATCAAGTGACAGGATGATTAATTATTGCCGACTAGTAATTGTAGCCCAACAGTGAACATCTGACGCGCTCGATAACGTAGCTTTTGATCCGTTTCCAAACTAACCTCTAAATTGCTTAGATGGAATTTAATTTGTATTTTTAATATCCACAGCTAGCAAATTAACGTCAAATTAGTCTTTAGCGTCCAAATTAATCCCAGAATGAGCTGCCAAAAGGCATCTTAGGTCAAGTTGGTGCAATGGCACCGAATGACCTAAGGAAGGTCAATGACCTTGCGTGACATATTTACTTCTTAAACTACGAGGCTAGCAAATGATTTCCTATCAACTTAGGCATGCGGTGTCGCGCTACAGCACGACATTCTACCATGGTCACGAAAAAAGCGAGGTTGGGGTTGCGTTGACCCCCATCTCCGTCCTATACGGGCTAGACCTATGGTCCGCTAATAAAATCCAGAGATGTTGGCACCCTGGGCCATTCTAATTAAGCACGTAGTAGATTCTGCAGCAGGTGTTCCACAAACAAAACACATCCATTTCAGCCCAGCCGATGAGAAAACAAGTTATGTTTTTATTGTATAATATGCGGGCATTCTTCGCTGGAGTTTCTTCCTTTCTTCCACGTGAATCCACAAGGCTCATGCTAAGATTATCCAAAGTTGGAGATTTTTGCCTCTTCTTCATCCCGTCCTCTCTCTCTCTCTCTCTCTCTCTCTCTCTCTCTCTCTCTCTCTCTCTCTCTCTCTCTCTCTCTCTCTCTCTCTCTCTCTCTCTCTCTCTCTCTCTCTCTCTCTCTCTCTCTCTCTCTCTCTCTCTCTCTCTCTCTCTCTCTCTCTCTCTCTCTCTCTCTCTATGCTAGTAAGTGAGATGGCGCATTAGGTTAGGTCATTGAATTGCGGGTGCCTTATCTGTGTATCGGGAGACATGCAGCGCCCATTATTTCTAGAAGGTCGTTTGTTCGCCTTCCTCATTCCATGGAAACCTGCGATTTCTTTTTCCGTTTTTATGCTGTACATGAACACAAATTCAGCCTTTTCTTGCATCCAGAGATGGAGCTCGTCATATACTTAGGGAAATGGACGCTTCTCCCAAACATTCCATGACCAATCCATCCCTGATAGCAGTAAATTCGGTTCAAAATGCCCTTGTTTCCAAAATTAGACTGCATAGGTCCCTACATAGTAAGTGGTTTCCTTCATGGACATGCTTTAGTGTCACGCCGATCTGCAGACCTCCGGGATCAGGTCAGTTAAATATCCCCCGGTGAGCAAACCGAAGCCGCGACGTCCCTGGCCTCAGCCCAACTGGCGCCGCTATTGCTGTTGGCCTCACACTCCAGCATGTTCGTTCTCTGATGCCATTCCTCCGACGTCCTGACCACGGCTGTCGGGTGTTGGGAGACCTGACGTGCTGCGTTCAAGGCATGGGGCGTTTGGTCGGGGAACAGGAGGTTGCTTGCTAAAAAGCGCTACTCACACATATGGAGTCTGACATATGAGTGCATAGCATGCTTCACATGAATCCCTTGGCACCTGTGACTTCCTTTGAATTATGCGCGCAATAGTTGTCAACGAGAGTAGGCCCTGAATTCCGGATCAAATTGATTTGAGGAGATAAAAAGAATGATTTCCATTCAATAAACATTCCAGACACAATGAATCTGTTCGGACTTCTCCGAGTTGAATTTGTTCTGATAATACATGATTAATTTTGAGGATAACGCTTATCATTTACAGCTGTTTATTATTTAACGTACCTTTATTTATACACGCGTATTATTAATATTGCATAAGTATTCAGGATATAACATAACTTGATTCAACTTCAGCTTCAGGAGGTACTTCAGACGTTTGAAAGGGAAAGGTTGCTTTATCACCACACTTGTATTATCCAGCCAATGTCGCCGATAAAGTGTTGCTTTAGCGTTCAAGCAGTGCACGACCATTATATTCCACGAGCCGAATATGCAAAATGATTCAGTTGGTGTTGATACGAATCATCAAATGATTGCTGGTGATCGAGCTCTCTTCAGTCTTCAAGTCTTTAAACTTTTTTACCTCTAGTTTTTTTGGGCCAAATCTCTCTGTTTCTTCGGTGCGAAGTGGCAATCTAATGCCGTCCTCTTTGGCCAAGGCAGTCGCATTTGGTGCTAGCTGGCTTCAGTTGTATCTTCAATGCCAGCGTCAAATTTCGCTGAGCAGTTTTCCACGTACATGGCTGTAGCCACATGTTCTTCTTCGGTGACCCGAGCAACAAATGATGCGCTGGCGCTTTTGTCTGCATCTGGAATGTTGGCACAAGGCAAAGCACATAAATTCACAACTGAGGACGGGATGTGGGGATGGACGGAGGAGGTGCTCGCCATCTACCTAGCTACTTTACACCACCTGTACGTTAAGATGGTGCCAATAAAAAGCAAGCAGAATTCCTCCTCCTACTGATTGTAACGAAGTCAACTTCAGACTCATCTGTCGAATGCGTTTGGCAGCCTAATCGCGGCTGCTCTCAGGCATCATGAGATCCGGGCTCCGAGCGGATCCCAGACATTCGACCGGTGCCTGCCGGCGCGCTGACATCGGCATTTGACGCCTCGAGCTGCGGCAGTCGCCCAATGCTATGCTTAGTGAGATCCGGTGCCGGCGCGGCGACGGCCGGTCAGCGGATGCTGTGTCGTCATGGGATTATGACCATGGGGGCAGTGAAGTGATTGCGCCGTGTCACCATTGTGCCATGCAGTGCATGTGGGGCGTGTCTGGAGTGCGACGACCGGACCCCTCCCTTTGCGGTCTGGTGCAATAGGTGATACCGGCCAATGACAAGCCAGGGTATTGGCTCGGTGGGCCACCGCCCCATAAGCGACTGGTACCCTCTCGCGCGCGCGGTTCGGCCTAGATGCAGCTGGGCAGCAGAGGTGAGCGAATCGCCCGGTTGGACGACTGTCCGTCACTGGTGTCTGTGGACACTTGGAGGCATAATTTCGCTGGTGTTTGCTTTTGTTGGATTGGAGAAGCTATTGTTCAAGTGGTCGCCGTTTAGTTAACAATCAGTCCGATCAATGCAAGGGCAGTAACTGCTGGTGGTTTTGGAGAACCTGTTCAAATTGAGAACCAACTACCACACAAGCCAGGCAAACCTTAGGCTATCACTGCAAGGCGACACGAACTTGCCTACATGACGGTTACAAACCATTTTATCTTACTGCTTTTCATTATGCAACATGATTCGTTCTCACAATGCGGTCTGGTTAAAATGGCACACCCGGCTTACATATTAATAATTTTAATTGGCACTGAATGGGTATTCCCTGGGTGCCGTACGATCAATGTAGTCGATGCGCCCCTGACCTCTAAGAACAAACCGTGTGGATGCTCCTTTATTGACTCTCCTCGTTTGCTTTTAGGGAGAGAGAGGGAGTTCCAATTGTTCATATCTGTCAGAAGCGTAAGACCACAGCGAGGACTGGAGGCTTCATGACGAATGACCGACTGCCCCCCCCCTCCGTTGTTGCCACAATTTAATCCATGTAAGTTCTGCCGTCGAGCAGAAGTTATTATTCTTTCAGAGGATCGTCTGAGATATGCTTCGGCAAAATTCCAATTATTAGTCACCTCAGTTCGTGTAACAAAATCTTAAGGATAATTATAGGGGTTACACTGCATGTTGGAAGTCCAATGTGGATTTGTGTCGTGCGCACGGCGGAAACCGCGCCTGGTCATATGGGTGTCTATGGCGGCTTTAGCCCTCGGCTAATAGCATTACCCTAGGGCTTTACATTGAAAAGATTTGGGCGGAATAATCCAATGTACACCATGATGAAGGATTTACAAAGGGCACAACAGCATAAGAAGTAATGACATGCCACTTTTCAAACTGACCCAAGAAGAACTCTGCACTAATTAGTTGCATTTAACAGCATTTAATTAGCTGTCATGTCCATGAGAAACTAAAGCAAGTTGCTTAGCAGTATTTTAGAATACCCTATTGAGTCCTCAGTCAAAAATTAAACCAATAATGACTGACCACACGTAACCTGAGATGATTTCGCTTGAATTCGCATTGAATCTTTGATTGCTCGATATGAGGTAAGCAGATTTCTGAATCTGTAGGAATCTGACAACTGCTTGAATTCCATTTGTCACATTTGCGATCATCACTATGTTAGTTATAGTGCTCCAAAAGTTGCATATCATTTTCAAATTATGACGGCTTTGTATGTCACCTGCGAAGTCATATGTGAAGTAACATAATTGAGGTGTGTTCTGAGATGGTACGAACCAGGGATAGCTATTGACGCTGGATTTCTGTATCCGTCGCAGGCTAATTCCTCAGATCTTAGTTTGATCATACCCACACTCCCATCCAGGCCAGGCATGGGTGACCAACTTCCCCATGAGATGACACGTTGAATTACTTGCCCCATGGATATGCAATTTCTGTCACTTCCTTCCCCATAATCGTGCCCCTGCAAAGCTTTGCAGATATGTTTGCAATTGGCATTACTCGAAGCAAACTATGGCGCAATGATGTTCCCTTCTTTGACAATAAAAGAGGAGTAATGACTCACGTGGATACCAAACGGCCTCAGCACATCTCTAATATTTAAGCTACCTGCACCCATTATACAAATATGATCTATGACAAATATAAATAGACCACAAACACCAATGCAATGCATTTTCGTATCGGCGTGCACTTTCTCAAACTGTTAATGTACCACTTGAACACTGCCAGGGTAGCAACCAATTGCCAGCACATTTCATTTAGACACCGTGCAATGTCATGACCAGAGGCCAGCTAGGTTCATCTGAAGGACGAATGTTCACAGTGGACGATACCTGTGACCGACAGATGTGCTACTAAATGCTCACAGAGGACGATGCCTAAGACCAACAGATTGTCGCAGGGTCAGAACAGGCCAGCAACAGCAGCAGCCTCAACACCTTGGGATTGATTTGGAGTTCACAAGCACAGTATGCCGTGAACTGTGATATATTTTACCGGTAAATAACTCCATGATTTGGATAACTAAATGCGGCTAATGGATTGCTTTGCGTCCTATCGTGATGCTCGGTGACGAAAGAGTAGTCTCACTGGTGCGTGACGCCCTCAGCGGCTTCCGATCTGAGACGATCCCGGTTACTGACCTGAGCTCGAAATTCCCTCTCCATCCCTACGCACCCGAAGCCAGCCCCCTGCCAACCGAGCCCAAGCAGCTGCCAGCCCCCTGCCAACCGAGCCCGAGCAGCTGCCGGCCCAAGCAGCTGCCAGCCCCCTGCCAACCGAGCCCAAGCAGCTGCCAGCCTAAGCCCGAGCCCCAATGTCAGCCCGAGAGTCCAGGTACCGACCTGATCCACAGCCGGCTACCAACTGCAGTTTGGGTTCAGCTCCCGACCCGAGTCTGGCTACTGACTCGAGTATGTGCTCAGGTACGGATCCCATCCACAGCCGGCTACCAACTGCAGTTTGGGTTCAGCTCCCGACCCGAGTCTAGCTACTGACCACAGCCTCAGGGCAGCTACTAGTCCGAACCTGAGGCCAGCCACGGGAAGCACAAGCCCTTGGCGCGGCTGAGGAAAGTACGATGCAGTATAATGCATATTTTGGCCAGATGGCAAGATCCATTGGATGCTGCTCGAATCATTTAACCTTAGAAGTATTTCACCTTTCGAACTTCGACCTTGCATGCATCTCTGGCTCCAGTCCTTTTTGAAAGAGGTGCTGAATCAAATTATGGACGAGATAGGTTCGGCTTCCACTATTTTATGTGCACTTCATCTTGGTGTCATATCAATGTACGACCACTAGACTTCCCCTCACAGCGTCGTTTACGATGCCAATCTATGAATACTGATTAGTCCCGGCGTGGTGAAATGTCCAGATAAGATGTCCAGCGGTATATTAGTCCCGGCGTGGTGAAATGTACAGATAAGATGGCCAGCGGTATATTAGTCCCGGCGTGGTGAAATGTCCAGATAAGATGGCCAGCGGTATATTAGTCCCGGCGTGGTGAAATGTCCAGATCAGATGGCCAGCGGTATATTAGTCCCGGCGTGGTGAAATGTCCAGATAAGATGGGCAACGGTATATTAGTCCCGGCGTGGTGAAATGTCCAGATAAGATGGCCAGCGGTATATTAGTCCCGGCGTGGTGGAGTGTCCAGATAAGATGGCCAGCGGCATATTAGTCCCGGCGTGGTGGAGTGTCCAGATAAGAAGCCCAGCGGTATATTAGTCCCGGCGTGGTGAAATGTCCAGATAAGATGGCCAGCGGTATATTAGTCCTGGCGTGGTGAAATGTCCAGATAAGATGGCCAGCGGTATATTAGTCCCGGCGTGGTGGAGTGTCCAGATAAGATGGCCAGCGGTATATTAGTCCCGGCGTGGTGGAGTGTCCAGATAAGATGGTCAGCGGTATATTAGTCCCGGCGTGGTGGAGTGTCCAGATAAGATGGTCAGCGGCATATTAGTCCCGGCGTGGTGGAGTGTCCAGATAAGATGGCCAGCGGTATATTAGTCCCGGCGTGGTGGAGTGCCCAGATAAGATGGCCAGCGGTATATTAGTCCCGGCGTGGTGGAGTGCCCAGATAAGATGGCCAGCGGTATATTAGTCCCGGCGTGGTGGAGTGTCCAGATAAGATGGTCAGCGGTATATTAGTCCCGGCGTGGTGGAGTGCCCAGATAAGATGGCCAGCGGTATATTAGTCCCGGCGTGGTGGAGTGTCCAGATAAGATGGTCAGCGGTATATTAGTCCCGGTGTGGTGCAGTGTCCAGATAAGATGGCCAGCGGTATATTAGTCCCGGCGTGGTGGAGTGCCCAGATAAGATGGCCAGCGGTATATTAGTCCCGGCGTGGTGGAATGCCCAGATAAGATGACCAGCGGTATATTAGTCCCGGCGTGGTGGAGTGTCCAGATAAGATGGCCAGCGCGCTATATCCGTACGAGACGAGTAAATATCAATTTAGTGCACATTTGATACTGCTTTCAGTTGCGGCCATCCTCGTAGCGATTGCATCTTTTGCGTCTATTTTGGGGGAAGTGTACGCGATTCAACTACCAGCTTAGACTATTTTGGTATTCGGGCGCACCTGTTCTATCATTTGCCCGTTAATCTTGCCTTCCACCAGTGGCCGATCGTCAATTGTTGGTGATCGAGTCACCAAAGCCTAGCAATCTGTCCCTGTCATCCCATCCAGCCATGTCGCTGTCGTATTTCCAGAGCCCTTAGGTTACAATCGATGTTCCCTGTTCAATCAGTGGTGCCTCGGGACCACAATTGTCACAACTTTCCCTGACCTGTCACCAGTGCGCCTGGACCATCGTCAATATCTCACGACCTGTCACGATGACCAATTACCCCGCCATCCACCACCCGGACCACCGGTATACCCCAGTCGATCCTCAGCATCTCCACACCAGCTTACAGTGTCCCCTGACCCGTCCCGAGCACCTGTTGTCACCAGCGCGCCTTCAGATACGTCACCGATCCGCTTCCCCCTCCGCAGGCACAGCCAACCCATCAGCCCGGCACGACACTGGACGTGCTGATCATCGGGCTCAATATCGGAAAGTCGAAGGCTCACGGCGACGTGTTTCCAATCTGTGGTCGGTGGCGGTCGGCCAGCGCGCAGTGACGCGGCCGGCCGGCCGACGGCATGGCCACCCGCCGCACCGCCGGCCGCCACCTATATCTGAGAGACGTCATCGCATGTGATAAGCCGGACGGGGTCGGGAGCTCAGCTGAGGCGAGTGTAGCGCGGCCGGCGGCCGCGGTGCCGCCAAGCCCGCAAAATTGATTGGCGCCGTGCGGTGGACCGATCGAACTGGCCGCACCTCCCGAGTCACTCTCAGCACTGGGGCGCCACCGCCGCCAGCTGCCGGTCTGCAGCCGGACGTCGGCTGGGAGGATCGGCGCAGGGCCTTGCGAAGGCGATCCGTTGCGTTGTGGCTTTTGTGATGGAAGTGACGTCGACTTGTCCCGTTGTTTTGCGGTTTGTGTCGGACAATGTTGCGGTTTGGATACGGCTGCCGAGTCGAGCTGTCTCTTGCAACACACATTTGGAGCAAACAGTTACCTGGTGCTTGTTATGTGCAACAAGAATAAAAGTAAGCAAGGCGTTAGTAGCTTAAAAACACTCCTTGTGATCGGCAGCGTCACAAGCAACCTTCATATCGCAAACGTTGACCAAATTCGTGGCAACTTATCTAAATGTATCATTTATGTTTACCCCCATGTAAATAATCTAAATAAAACGAAGCCCATAACTAAATAAGGATACAGAGTGATGGCATCAGAGCTCCGCCTCAGAACATGACCGGTAGCACACAACTCCAACAAAGCTGCATTGGCAGATACAGTCGAGAGTCAGTCAGCAAGAGCAACATTAAGCAAAGCATCGGTATTTAAAAGTGCCTACTTTATGACATAGAACGTCACATGCTATCCCTACGTAGCAAACACTTACCTCATCCGTGCCAGGTTATCTAAACCTAGCATTTGTCGTTCGAACCATGACAAGCAGCTCCCGTAATAATACAGGGATATAGGGTGGTGCATCCGAATTCCACCCCAGACCGTAGACGGTGGCAGCAGTGTCCAACAAAGCCGCATTGCAGACCCAGTCGAGGACCCATCTGGTATAAGCGATTCACAACTCGTCACTGATAGTTCTTCCCGAGTTAACCAGATACCGGGTGTGTTATTTACTAATCGGCGAAGGCCGGGGCCTATCCCCATACACACCCTTGGCTGTCTTATACACTGTCTCCCTGTTCAACGAAAAGAAATGCCCAAACTTCCAACATCACCCTTCCGAACATCCTGGTTGTGACACTGTTCGGTACCAATTTATGTTCATAATTTAATTTATAAAAGCGATGACCGCAGCATGACAACATGATAAAAGCAAGCAAGTGGTAGCATTGGTATGCAACTTCGGGACGCCTCAATGTCATGAGGACGTAGTTCGTAATGCACAGAATGCATGCTCAAACGTGTAAGATTGAAAGTCAGATCAGCTGAAAGAAATAAGTTTATCTACGTAGATACTTGTGTCAGCTATTAAAACATAGATTAAAGCATTAATTAAAATACAACTTAAATGATTCGTTAAAGCACAAATTAAGATACACATTAAGACACAAACATGGGCTTTAAGGCTTTAAGGACCCTAGATCTCGACTGGATGCCAGCTGGCTTGATCCAGGGAAGCATCATTCAATGATTTCTTCATCATTAAATCAATATATATATATATATATATATATATATATATATATATCAGTTCATATGAGATCAAAGAGCATGTAGTAAACTTTTATCTCTGATGAAGCGGAATGATAACATTTCAGATCCTAAATTAGACGAGGAGGCTGAAAATTGCTTATGAACCACCCATGATTTGGATGGGACCGTCAGTGAGCTTCATAAATATATCGATATCCTGTGCATCAGTTTGGAATCCATCCATAGGCCGGATGTATGTCACCTACATTTCGTTGTGATAGCATTGCGTATGTGTCATGCGAAACTATTAAATTGTAATTGGAAGCCTTCGAATTTGGGCCTTAGAATGGAACTTCTGTTTTTTTAGTACGTCGAATGCTAAAATAAACAAACTGCACCATACATTCGGGAGGGGCATTAGTAACAGGTAATAGGAATACCTTTATCACAAGTGGCATAGCCTTTATCACAAGTGACACGACCTTTATCCAGGTAGGGCATGGAGGAGGCACTTTATTCCCTGCCTTCTTGATACCGTAACTTGATAAATGATCACAGCCAAGCATACGGTGAAGCTGTATCTTTTGGTAGGACATGAACGGTAGAAAGGTTAATTTTACTGTCCTACTCTGGGGTGTCCCTTGCAAACAAGCCAGAATATTTCGGAACGCTTAAATTATTACTTAGAACGTTATCACATAACATAAAATTATCTCGAATCAGACATTTACTTCCAATTATCATATGCCTTCACTACAGGGTGCTGGAAGTTATGCTTTTTAGCGGCAGTGGTTATGGTGCAATCATCATAACACCAAAAAAGGTGTCAAAAATATCCCCCTCCTAGAAAATGTGAGTTAAATCTGAAAGGCAAGACGCCATATGCTTCATCATGGTTCATCAATTCAATTGGAATGCACCTTATGTGCGATATCACTGCTGCACTGCGCTGCCCATGTGAGGGATTACTAGCTACTGCTTACCAGAGATATCACTGCACTGGGTTATCTATGTGAGGGATTACTAACCACTGCTGGTAAGGGATATCACTGCACTGTCTGCCTATGTGAGGTAGTACTAGCCACTGCTTACAAGCAAAAACACTGCAATGTGCTGCCAATGTGAGGGATGATTACTACATACCAGCGATACCACTGCACTGTGCTGCCTATGTGAGGGATTACTAGCTACTGCTTACCAGAGATATCACTGCACTGGGTTATCTATGTGAGGGATTACTAACCACTGCTGGTAAGGGATATCACTGCACTGTCTGCCTATGTGAGGTATTACTAGTCACTGCTTACAAGCAAAAACACTGCAATGTGCTGCCAATGTGAGGGATGACCACTACATACCAGCGATACCACTGCACTGTGCTGCCTATGTAAGGGATTAGTAGCCACTCCCTACCAGCGATACCACTGCACTGTGTTAGCTATGTGACGGATTGCTAGCCACTACATACCAGCGATACCACTGCACTTTGCTGCCTATGTGAGGGATTACTAGCCACTCCTTACCAGTGTATTAGCTGCACTGCACTGCACTGTATTAGCTATGTGAGGGATTGCTAGCCACTGCTGATCAGCATCCATTTTGGGTAACTGTGTTGCGATAAGACCAGGCCGACAAATTGAATCACATCACTGACTGATGAACCATCATTTAATCTGTTTTATCGAACATAATTAACGGTAGTCTGACTCTAACGTAAAGCTGCGAGCTTATGCCCAACAGACAAGCGTGCTGCCAATGTGACTGGCAGCATAACTTCTATACGTGTGTGAGAACTCTGGAAGGACTGAGAACTCTGGAGGGACTGAGAGAGCAGGAGCTGTACCATCGACGATGTAAAAATGTATTTTATCTACCTATCTCCTCCTCCAGCAAGGTAAGCGTTCCTGGTCTTGGAGCTCCACAGCGCGTTGTGAGGTACTGGGTTCCGATGGTTTTCTGTACGATATCCACGACCGTCATAAACCTTCCGGCCACGCCAACAGGAGCCGAAGCCAATCTGAAGCTCATTGCGAAATGCCAAGCGTGGCCAAAGCTAACCAATCGACAGTCGGAGAAGCGAAAAATGTGAAGCTTTGCAATGAAGGAAACAGGTCAGTCTCTCTGAATGGATTTCCAGTGCACCAATCAAGAAACATTATGAGCCTGTCCTCACCTGTTCCGAGCTATGCTGTGATGTTTCCAGCTGGGCTGACGCAGGCATCCCATCGGCCATGGGCTCAGTTCCTGCTCGAAGGGAATCATTGGCGCCGTCTTTCACCCGGTAGCAGCTGCCTACCAAATTTTCTCTCGGTCGTAGTCTGGCCAATGAGCGAAGAATGGTGTGATGCTGCTCGTCAGGTTCTATAACAAGACCAGAACATTTGCGAAACACAAAATAAGGTATTCCTGTAGAAGCAAACAAGCATTATTCTCTGTGCCTAAGCCAACGGGTTCCAGTAAAAGGGCCACCACAACCACCGCGACCAATTGCAGTGAAGGGTCACCACAACCACCGCGACCGATTACAGTGAAGGGCCACCACAACCACCGCTACCGATTACAGTGAAGAGCCACCACAACCACCGCGACCGATTACAGTGAAGAGCCACCACAACCACCGCGACCGATTACAGTGAAGGGCCACCACAACCACCGCTACCGATTACAGTGAAGAGCCACCACAACCACCGCTACCGATTACAGTGAAGAGCCACCACAACCACCGCGACCGATTACAGTGAAGGGCCACCACAACCACCGCGACCGATTACAGTAAAGCTTATCAGTATCGCAACTGCGAAAACTGTCGAAAATCTTTGCCGTGTGCTTTGTCAAAGACGTACGACGATTCGCGACGTAACATGACGTCACACTAACTATGGACCCGTGACGTTCCGCCACTGACGGGGTGTGTGGTCGATGTGGCTTGAAGAGCGTATGGCCACGGATCGAAGCCTGGCGTGGGTTATTGCCGTCTGCTGTTTCTTTTTACCGTCTGCCTGTCTTCTGTCCGACCATGGTGACCTCCACAGCTGACCAGCGCTTCATGCTCAGGCGCCGGCAGGGGCCCACAGTCATGTCTGGAGCTAGGGGATCCGCTACGTCATTTAGATTGGGAGAGGGTAGTGAAGGCGATCCCAAAAGCCTGCTTGAGACGCAAGCTAGAAAAGTAATATAGAAATTCCATTAACTTATTGGGTTTGCATTGCTATCGATACGGGTCAATTCCATACAGTACAGTGGGTGGGGGCGAGTGGGAGTTGGCCAGAGCCCTCCCCTGATTCCGACATCATTGGATGCTGAAAGCACACCACGGCGAGTTGCCCCCCAGCAGAGGTGGAGATCTCGGGGGAGGTGTCAGGACCCTCTCTGGGTTCGTTGGACCCTCATTATACCAGCCCTGGAAATTGTACTCCACAAAAAATAAATATAAGTGCAATGCAATCGATAAGAGGGACTGTGGTATCTCCAAAGCCAATGTCTTTTTTCTAGGTTTTGTTTTGCCTGCGAGAGGGAAATTCTGGCTGCTCTGAAATCTCGCGAGGTCTCTACCTATGACCTACAGCATTACATTTGAGTAATGAAGATTTAATTGAGTTCGCTATGGTCACATGCGCGTTTGTCCTGTGTCACCTTTAAAACCAAACTGATATAAAATCGAATTATTAACGTGAGTCGACGTCACTTGGAATTAGAAATGCGATGCTTAGATATTCAAAACACTCGTTACTATTTCGTGCAGTTATTTTATTGAAGCCTTCACGACGCACGAACTTATTCTAGGCTATACAGCCATTTGAAGCGGCGTCAAGAAGCGACACAGCGGCGAAGGCGACACCCAGCCTTTCGGTTAAGATACCAGCGCCCTACCCCTGGACCTCTCTCCATGAACCTCTCTCCCTTTCGTGTCGTTTTTCAATCGTATATTTCCAATACAGGACACCGTTAATGAGAAAGCGAAGTCATGTCACGGCACAATCTTGGTGATAATACCCGACGGGCCACATAGGCAATGCACGACCTTAGCGGCACTCAGCTTAGCGGGAGTGCCTGCTCGGTACAGCCGTAGAGCCTGCTCGGTGCAGCCGTAGTGCCTGCTCGGTACATGCGTGGTGCCCGCTCGGTGCTGCACTGTGCCCGCCCGGTGCGACAGTGCCCGCTTGGTGTGGCAATGCCCGCTTGGTGCGGTATTTGTGATCCGGTGATCTAGATAGTACATCAAACCCATCTCGCCTGTCCAACTTTTTAAAAAATTGAGCGCAGCGAACTCGCTGGGTACCTCTCATCAAAGGGCTAGGTCTGTAGACGATATGCCTGGTGAGGAGACACAATGTCTTCAGTCTCCTCACCAGGGATATTGCCTACAGACCTAGCCAATGTACTGAGGACGCCGTGCTTGATGCTGCGCCCTTCGATGCTTCGACCGAATCAGCTTCAACACCGACAGAGGCGAACTTTCCAGATTTTAGTAAAGCCCTTGACAGCATCGACCAAGGTGCCCTTCAAAAACTCCGATGGTACGACATCGACCCCACCTGGTGTCACAGTTACCTTGTTGGCCGGGTACAGATGGCGAGAGGGGGCTCGGAGATCCGTCCCGTCACCCACGGAGTCCCCCAGGGTTCCATAGCCTGCTTGCTCTTCAGCCTTTTCACCAACGACCTTCCCTGTTACTTTTCCGAGCATCACGTTGTCTTATCTTATCCTGATCCACCTTATACGCTGACGACACCCAGCTGCTTGACCACGCCGTTCGGATCATGAAAAGCTGCAGAATCACAAAACCTGCTTAGAACACTCACTCGAATTTCTTCAGGCATGGTTTCTGTCAAACCCATTCAAATAAGATCGGACAAAACGGACTTCATTCACATTGGCTCTCGGAAAAACATCGAAAGCTATAGGATTCCAGTTCAAAATGTATAATGTTCAAACCATTAGAGGCCGTCAGGCTGCTGGGTGTCTTCCTAGATCCAGTTCTATAGCGAGGGGGCACACCTCGCACAGGTCGCCCAGAGATGCAACTGCCTGCTCATCTCGCTCTACTGGCTCCGTCATCATTTCGCGAAGGAGACTGAAATTGTTCATTCAAACCCACGTCTTTCTGCATATCACTTACTGCATTTCAGTCTGGAGAAGGGCATCCAAGCGTCAGCTACAGAGGCAAAAAAATAATCAACTTCGCGGCCAGGATTGTCATTGAAACACGTCGCTCGGAACACATCGGTCCGGCTTTGGAATCCCTGGGTGGCGCAGAATCGAGCGGCTGCTGGAAAGGCGGGATCTCACCAAAGTATTTAAGGTGCTCCACAGCGGCTTGGGTCCTCAGGCTCTCCGTAACATGTTTCCGGCCCGCTCCGAGGTGTCACGGCGATTGACCCGATTGGCCCTTGAGATGCCGAGACGCCGGTTAGCTTGCGCGCAGAGGAGTTTTAAATTCCCGGCCTCTGCTTCTTGGAACCGGCTGCCTTCGGCCGTCTCAGGCTGTCGCTCCATGGCAGTCATTAAGTCGGCTGTGCAAGAGATGAAGTAATGTGTATTGTCTTTTTAGCTAATTCACAAGGTATTTCTACTTGGTAATCCAGGTAATCCGGGTATTAATCATCGACCAGGTAATATCCGTAGTTGGATCCTTGTATAGATAGTTACAAAAACAAATGGAATATAAATTAGAATATAAATTCAATTGGGTCTCAGGGAGTCTTCTTACTTCTTCCTCAGTTTTTTTTCCGCGATAACGGGAAGACGGCGGCACGCAGCGCCGCAGAATTTCCAGTACCTTTTCCTTGCTCATTTCTGAGTCTGAATTGAAGATTTCAACTTCAGGTCATATAAGGTCATTAATATAGCTCAAGTCAAAAAGGACCACCTCAAAAGGTGTTTGAGAATCGATAACTCATATACATCAGGAGATATTGAAATTTGCTACGTGAGTGCAATTGGACAGTGTCTCGAAAGCGTCAATCTCGTGTTTTTGTCTGAGATCAGATTAGCGATCTGAGGGCATGGCAAATTTTGCCCCATTTTTGGCCACGTTTAGCATTGTTGCAATATGTGTACTCTTCTAACATCATCTTTACCTGGGTATGCATGCAGAAGCATCAGAAGAAGTTCCTTATCCAATTTATGTAACCTTCGTCATGTGGCCTGAGGTCAGGTCACGATAATGTGCGCAAAGTGAACAAGCCTATTTAAACACTGCTGTTTTGTGGTTTATTTCGAGTTTGCATAGTCTAAATAATGTTTAAGTTGCATTCCATGAACTAAACTGCCATAATACTGCCATGCTGCCATGCCATAACCATAACCATGACATAACCATAACCATGCCATAACCATAACCATGCCATAACCATAACCATGCCATAACCATAGCCATGCCATAACCATAATCATGACATAACCATAACCATGCCATACCACAACTTCCATAACTGCCGACCTTCCAGGTCAGCAGCTATGCCATACCATAATTGCCATAACTGCCGACCTTCCAGGTCGGGCGGAAGCAAGCAACGCTTGGGTGCTGCCGGCCAGCGAGCCGCCACTCCAGAGCATCGGCCGCCGCGCCAGAACATGCACTGCGTTATACCTGTCTACATGAACTGACCAAGCATGCTTGGAGTAGAGCAGAATAACGATACTGTGGAAACCGGTAGATTGTGCCAACACTGAAGACTGACCGACCTACATCGACCGATGGGATGATGCCCTTGATCAATACAGTGCAAACGGCTGTTTACACAAGTGACATAAAACATTGTCCGGATCAAGTTGGCAGTGTGGCCGTCAACACCGCCAACGCGACCTTTGGCCCATAAGAGATTAAAATGTGATGTCATGCTTGACAACATAACGGTCGCCTAAAAACTGCTCCTCCTCTGATTGTCCCAAGGCTGTGCAGCAGGAAGCCCTTTCAAATGGGTCCGAATCTGGCGATGTAGCCTTGCATAACTGTTTCGATCCACATCATTTTTGTATTATCAACTAGGCTATCATTTGCTGGCATGTCCGACAGAGTGAAAGAAGAACTGTATATAAAGGAACTTTTCTACGATATCAAGCTGCAACTTACGCTTTTCATGCCTAAATATTGCACCGTACTCCAGACAATATATTGGGGGATATAATCCCCCCCCCCCAATATGACATTTCAGGGGGACGCCCCCCCCCCCTCGCCCACCCATACTCTGCGGCAATATGAGCATCTATGCAGGAAGTCACGGTCTGAAAAACGTACACCCGCTGCCACACACTCCGCCAAATATATTGCGATGGCAAAGAGTCTGCATAGCCGTTAGCTATAGCATGGTGGATGGACGGCTGTTTGTTCCAAGAGAGAAGATTCCATCGTCCTTTAGAGTGCCGCCCTACAAGTAACACAGAGTAACATTAGGACCATATTGCACTTTCAAAGCAGTACCCCCTCCCCCACACACACGCACACTCATTGCTACATGAATAATGCAAATCACCTTGCAAATCTATTTCACAGATTGGAGAAATTATCCTGCGACACAATAAAACTCGGAACCCGCCTACCATGGTGCGGTGTTTCTTCCTGTACACCCGTCACAAATGTGTCCCTATATGTCTGTGCTTATTTTTAGATAGGAGAGATCAATGCGGCCAAGCGAGCGTGATATCGGGGCAGAGTGGGCGTCTTCGTGCCCAACTTGTACGCAGTTGGGCAGTGTTGCTGATGCAAGCCTTCTGTGGCTTGCAGCAGCGACACCGCTCCAAGAACTGCACAGTAATGCACGCATTTATAAATGTATTGAGGATGTCACTTTTGAATTGTCTTGGGAACTCTGGAACTTGTAGCTCACGCGCATAGCTAAGATGCAAACTTCTTACCACTGGCATGTTGTGTTCGTTCTCTATACGTTCGCCATATATATTTATATAGAGTTGTCCCATGCACATTTATGTAGGTATTTTGTGCATACAATTTTTTGTAGATGCATTATGCATGTATGACGTATGATGATGCATGGTGCATGCATGTGTGTGCATCTTTTGATGTCTGTTGCGGGGGCGCCAATTTCTGAAAATCATTGGGGAGGCAACGCATGGAGGAAATGGCGGGGGTGGGGAGTGGGCGAAATCGATGGCGGTTACCTAGAGGAATCTGTGTAAAAAATTGGAATTATTGAGGGCGGCCGAGCCCACATGGCGGCGCAGGAGGACAAAGTCCCCATGAAAAGTATGCATATTGTAGCGAAGCTTCCTGTGGGGGGCATCTTAATCCCATAAATTCAGCCCCCTCCACACAGTTCGACTGGCGCGACAGTTCCGACGAATACATGGCGCCAGCCTGTCCGGCTGACGTAGGCAAGCCGCCGCTGAGATCGAGGCCGAGCAGTGGACCTTGCACCATCCCCTCCCTCTCCGGCAGACACCCTGACGCTGTGACCTCGATACCCGGCCGCCGAGACCAAACCCCTCCCTTCCGGTCCAGGTAAGCCGGTACCCTGACGCGGCCGCCGCCGTCGTCAGATGATGAAATGTCAGGAGTGATGTGAATGTGGTTGTCTTGGGTGATGTATGTCAGTGATTCTATTATGGGAACAAGGTGCATAGATGACAAATGACAGGTGTGTCTATGGATGTTAGATGCCAGCTGTCAATGGGCTGCGGTGATTTGACCGTCGAGTGTCGCTATTGTGTCAGGCGCTGTGTCGCCAGACCAGAGTCTACAGTACCGCGCCTCTGCCAGTCAAACGCCGTTGTTGTGGATCACCAGTGTCCGGTGAGGTGCTGAGACAGCACCGATTCCCACGGAGGGACTGAGATACTGAGATCAGAGAGTCTGTCTCTGATGTCTCAGAGAGACAGCGCGCCCGCCGTCGCAGTAGAGTTCAGAGTCACGTGACCATGACGTAATATGGGCGTAGTCTGTCGCCTACACTGAGAAAAAAGTGAGAACCTTATTCGTTCTCAGAGAACATCTATCGTTCTCATTTTCCCTATTCAAATCAGACCACTCAAAATGAGAACTCTGTTCGGGTGAATCAGAGAACACCCGTTCTCACACCGAAAAACGTTCTCATGTGAGAACCCTTTTTAGGCTAACATTGAGTGCGATAAACCTTCTCACTTGAAACTAAAAATCGAGATCGCACGATGCCGATTTGAACCCTCAAAATAGAGCACGTATATTTAAAATGTACTCTTGCGAGAATGGGTTATGGTCTCGGATCGCAACCTCCCTTCTCAGCTGAGAATGAAATAAAGTCTCAATTGGTATCGAAACGGCTTTTCTGAGAACGACCTTTCTTCTCACAAAATCCATTCCAAAAAATTGACGCCAGCTCTTTAAATCCGACGCGAATTTCATCAGTCATCGCCTCTGCTTCCAATAATTAACCCTCCAAACAGAAAACTGCTCCGGGGAAAAACGCTTTTATTCAGAACAGACTTCCAGTCCAGCCACATCCAACAGCGCAACTGCCACGGCTGACGTTCAACAGGATTGTCAACAAACAAAGACAAGAACGCCGTCGACTGAGAGATGGGCACAAGCACAAACGAGTGATTCTTGGCACACCGCATGCACCACAACTGCATCTACCACAACACGTAACCCTTGCGCCTACGTCATGACCGCAATATGAGACCGCAATAATTTGTTTGCAATATGAGAAAGCTACAGCACGCATTACAAAAACATAACTTGAGACATAACCAAAGTGTTTGAAGGCATAATAAAATGGTTGGAAACCCAACCTATCATAATTAGAATATTGTTTATTATCTTATTCCATTCACTCAAACCTTAAATTTAGTCCACGGATCAATAAATATGGTGGCCAAAGGCTGCCATTTTATTGATCCCTGGGCCACCATATTTATTGATCCCTGGGCTAAATCTAAGGTTTAGGTGAATGAAATAAGAAAATAAAATAATACACTAATTATGTTAGGTTATGTACCACGAATTTTCCAGGGTCGAATAACCTCGGTTAGGTTAAATTGTATGTTTTTGTACCAATCAGCTTTCTAGTATTGCAAAACAAACTATCACGGCCAGGGTATAGATATACCCAGGGAGATACTTGACCTGGCTATAGGCACTTCCAATATACATATCCAATACAATGCGATGGCTTACCATTCAGAGGTCGCTCCATTCCATACACTGCAGTGCCCAACAGTCGCAAAGCAAGCGGCGGACAAAAACGCAATGGCCGCCAGCACGCAGTCTCTCTCTAGTTACCGTGCACGCAGCCTGAAAATGATCGGTGGCGCGCATGCGCAGACTCGTTTCGCCGCGATCGGGATCAACGACCATCCGCTGAAACCAGTCAGAAGAATCATCTGACACCAACAAAGATTCTCGAAATATCCTTTGAAAACTGAGACTTTCTACATGACTCAAGAGAGTATGACGATGAAGTGCTCTATCATGAAACTGCATTTGAGTCTCAAACTAGCGTTCCTTCTCCATTGATCATAAACTCTGGTTTCTTGCGAGGACTTTTCGCATATATTCTCAAACTGTTTTTTCAGTGTACCGCGCGACAGAGCGGAGAGCACTCCCTCTCTTGTCATCGGGCGGTCGTTGCGAACGGTCGCCACTGGCGGGCGGCTGGCCGCCTTCGGCCAGCCGCCCTGGCTCACTATTGGAGGTACGTGAGACTGATATAAAATCGTTGCGTGACTGTTGGGATGTAACCGCTTGAATACTTGGGAAAGTAGCGTGTATGGAGACCGGTCTGAATGTACGCTGGATATCGTATGTGAACGCTGCTGCACTATTGAAACGGAATAATCATTGCCATATTTCTGCTTATTAATTATACAAATATAAGTGCTGGATGTTGAGGTGTGTGTCAAGATGTGCAGATCAGAGCTCTGAGAAGGAAGCTCAGAGCCATTGAACATAACCGGGGTTTTAAATATCGCAAACGCCGAGGTCCCTAGAACTATTCACGTGCAAGGAAGTTTGCCCCAGTCATACGCGAAATGACTGATAAAGCAGAGGTGGGCGTGAAAGAACTTTTCTACAATATCGACACACGTGGTCTGTGGTATATCTTTATGAAAACGTGCGCTGGGTACGTCTATGTGGCTGTTTTCGGTATATATATATATATATATATATATATATATATATATATATATATATATATATATATATATATATATATATATATATATATATATATATATATATATATATATATATATGTTTATATATATATATATATATATATATATATATATATATATGCACGTAACTGCGAGCTCTGCACATTTATGAAGATGTCGGTATTGCACAATTATATAGATGCGCATTGTGTACATTTTTGCATATGCGTACCATGTACATTTTTTGCAGATGCGTGCCATGTACATTTATGTAGGCATGTGATGTGCTTGTACACTGCTGTAGATATGTATTGTGTACATCAATGCAGATATATTTCTGAATGCGTGCTGTACACACTTGTGAATATAAGTGTTGTGCATATGCATAGTTTATCTGTTGTGGATGTCATTGTGCCCTTCTGCTGTGCCCGTCTGCTGTGCCCGTCTGCTGTGCCGCTCTGATGTGCCCGTCTGCTGTGCCTGACTGCTGTGCCGCTCTGCTGTGCCCGTCTGCTGTGCCCGACTGCTGTGCCGCTCTGCTGTGCCCGTCTGCTGTGCCCGTCTGCTGTGCCGCTCTGCTGTGCCCGTCTGCTGTGCCTGACTGCTGTGCCGCTCTGCTGTGCCCGTCTGCTGTGCCCGACTGCTGTGCCGCTCTGCTGTGCCCGTCTGCTGTGCCCGTCTGCTGTGCCGTTCTGCTGTGCCCGTATGCTGTGCCTGACTGCTGTGCAGCTCTGCTGTGCCCGTCTGCTGTGCCCGACTGCTGTGCCGCTCTGCTGTGCCCGTCTGCTGTGCCCGACTGCTGTGCCGCTCTGCTGTGCCCGTCTGCTGTGCCCGACTGCTGTGCCGCTCTGCTGTGCCCGTCTGCTGTCTTCACCAGCTGCGCTGTGATGATGCGTTCCCTTCCGTATGTCGAGTTCCATTGTCCCCGCGGTGAAATATGAGTACCAGCGCCTTGCAACGAAGCGAGAGGATGACTATTGTGGGTAGCTCCAGGAGTTAGCATGGCGACTCTGACCTTGCCAAAGCCAAGACAAATGGCGAAATCGCTGTCGTCGCATCAATCCAGCTGGTGTGTTCCGAAGCTTAGTGGAGCGGCGAGGTATCACGGTGGCCCTGGGTGGGAAATATGGCGACGCTTGATTATTGGCCACATCACAGATCAACATGACATGTCCGAGACGGTGAATTCATAAACATTGATAACAAGTTAAAAGCATATAATTATGTCATCAACTAACAACTAACGGCTGTGTGCTAGTAACTAACAACTAAATTGACGGTGCCCCGTCAAATGCAAAGGTCGTTGAACGACTCTATGATTCATCTAGAAAACGTAAGAGCCAATTGTAGCGGTGGCTGCAATACATAACCATTGCCCGGTAGGAGTAGGGTTGAAATCCGCCTCCCTCAGTGGTTTGTGGTTCGCGAGAGCGAATAAAACAGCACGTGGTGACAAATCCAAACCTGGCATACCTTTCCCTACATCAAATTCGCATTCCTTAGAGAAACAGGTTTAGGATGAGGTCATTCAAGGTCGGTCGGTTGGTGAGGTTGATGCACGGTCGGTGAAGTTAGGTCACCTAAAAAAAGCTGAATTTCACACGTTCTCGAATGGAGATATTTACGTGAAGCTGTCATGAATTGGTTATTTCATCATAGCTGACAAAATTGCCATCTCTGACTTATTTGAACTCGGCTCCATGATATTTTTCACAATCGCCTTTTAGAGATAAAATCACATGCTCTTGCAATTTTCTGCATAACGAACTTGACTTAAAGTACCACTTCTAGGTGGTATCCACTTACTCCGAAAAGAATCTTTTCGAAAAACTGGAAACTGAATTGCCAAAAGTTTCCGAAAACGTAACTTGTGAAGATTTTGAAGTTCGATTTTTCTTCGTAGTAGTTTGATGCGCTTTCCCCTACTCATTGCAAATAATTTAACGTTAGATATTTACCAAAAATGAATGCCGTGGACCTAAAAAGTGACGTCATCCGTGACACCACAAGTGTAGCGAAGTTAGCTTCTAGCAGTGGCTTTAGTATCAAATTAGGTAGCCAAACCATAACTGTCTGTTCGAACTTGCCAGCCGCTATCCCGCCACATCGCAGTAGCTGGCCGGCCCACGGCCCATCATGACTTCTGCCGGATATGGCAGGTCATGTGGTACGACGTCGGTCAATGATGTGCAGAGGCCACCAGCGCTCAGGAGTCGTTGAGTTGTCGACGAGGGTGGACTGTCAAGCTGCTCTGAGCCGTCACTGGGTTTACATCGGCAGCCGGGCGCTTAGCTGTCGCTCGTTGCCCGTTGCTAAAGACTAGTTAGAAAGCAGTTAGCATCGGTTCTTGCGAACCAAGTATCCTCGGTTCAGAGGAGGTTTCCATGGATATCACAAGCTACAGAAGCCTGGGGCTCCCAGTTAAACATTTTTAGCAAGCATACATACAAACCACATTGTACTAACTAGTAGCTTCCAAAATAATAAGGCTACAAAGCTGAGAAGAGCAACTGCAAACGTTCGAATGGTACACGGTTACACTCCCTCCAGGAGTCACTTCTCCTCTCAAGCTTTTTGAGCCTGATGCCGGCACGGGCACAAGTTAAGGTCGTACTGATTTAATCTAGGTCAGGCTGCCAAAATGGGAACTTTAATGGTGAACCTGGAGCAGATTGGGTTCCGTTTTACCTGATATATATATATATATATATATATATATATATATATAGGTGTGTGTGCTGTGCTTGTGTTTGTTTGTACATGTGTGCATGTGCCCATGCATCACTCCATGAGCAATGAAATCAAACGGAGGTTTGTGTGTGTTACCTTCATATTTTTCCGCAAGAATAGGACGGGCGAAGTTCTGTCCTAGCCCGCTGTTCATGCTGATGTGCTGATGAATATATTCATGTGATAGAGTTGCGCCTTCTTTTATATGCACCGATGTATTTCACGCATAGTTATCTCCGCCTTCCACTTACAACTCCTTTGAGAGAAAGCATCATATTGATAAAATTCCGCCAACTATAGGAACCATATGAGCAGCATATGCACGTCGGCACAGCGCCAGTCAACAACAGCCTCACCACGCATTACGATCTAGCTCATGAGCTTCCCAGCGGTCTTCCTGTGGCACAAACGGTTCCCTGTAGCTTCAACGGAAGTCACACCGCTATCCGTGGAATTCCACGGAACACCGGCGAGCCAGATCACCCAACACTTCCGACAAGCTGTTATGTGCGCCCGGCGCAAAGGTCACGATCCATATGACTCCCACGGACACACGTCTACCGGCATCGAGCACACACCGGTTATTGACACAGACGTGTGCCATTTTGACAGCGTCCGATAATCACAGCTTTCCCTCAGCTAGGTTTGGTGTCTGTGTACCAGTGGGGCACGTGCCATGGTGCACCGCCTCCTTCCATCACTGCTGTCCTACCACCATTGAGCTACGAACGCTCAGGGATGTCGCGGGAACGCGTGGTGCTCATCTCGGCAACTAATTATATATCATCCAGACATTTTGGCCACGAATCGTCGTGGAATAGTCTACTAGCATCCATTATGTATGCATAAATGTATGCACACACATTTATATATCTTTATGTATATATTTATATACATATATATATATATATATATGGCATACATCTGCATTACATACGTGTGATTATGTGCATGTGTGTGTGCTTGTAACATCAATCCATGAGTGTGTGTGTGCGCGCGTGTGTAAGAGACTGCGCGTATTTTGTTAGCTCATTAATACTGAAACTCTGTCGTTGGATACACTGATGCCACTTTCAGACATGGCTTTTGAGCCTTCCAGCAGCACATGTACCAAACGTTGGCATAATGTATTAGCCGGAAGTGATCGCTTCCGGTGGTTCTGATCGTTTCTGAAAATCGCAGTTCCTAAGCAACACTGGTGTGTTCGAAATTGTGGCATTTATTCACAAATGCACCTATAGTGCTTTATTCCCTAGCATCTGAGCCGCACGCTTTGAACATGTGGCGCAGGTTGTAACATATCACCTGAAGCAGGAGTTTAGTCAGTGGTATTGCAGACCATAAGGCTATGACGTGATGGCAGAATTATTCATTTACACCGAAAAGAAAGTGATTGATGCACCAGTTCAAGATAACCCCCCCCCCCCCAAAAAAAAAAATATATATATATATACCTTACAATGCGACTTTTTGACTGAAAATTGAACCAACAGCATAACACTCATGTCAAGGTCATCCACGCTGCTTGACCATGCTAATTTCTGCATTGTGTTTGGCGGCAGTTTTATTTTGAGTGATATCTGTTACAGACAGTTCTAAATGCTCATTCCGAATAAGCCAAGTAATTTTGACATCGAAAAGTACGAAGCATCGTGAACGTAGCCCAGTTTGAACCATTTACCGCTTCTCGTAGTATTTTTCAAGTCATGTAGCGTAATAGAGAACGGCAAGCAACACCTTATTTTGCATAATAACATGGGAGCACCATATGCAAGTATCAAACCTGAAGTAGAGAACACTTCCAGATGCATCGCTGTTTTTGTTGGTAAAATGAGAGAGAGAGATAGAGAGAGAGAGAGAGAGAGAGAGAGAGAGAGAGAGAGAGAGAGAGAGAGAGAGAGAGAGAGAGAGAGAGAGAGAGAGATAGATAGAGATAGAGATAGAGATAGAGATAGAGATAGAGATAGAGATAGAGAGAGAGAGAGAGAGAGAGAGAGAGAGAGAGAGAGAGAGAGAGAGAGAGAGAGAGAGAGAGAGAGAGAGAGAGAGAGAGAGAGAGAGAGAGAGAGAGAGAGAGAGAGAGAGAGAGAGAGAGAGAGATAGAGATAGAGATAGAGATAGAGAGAGAGAGAGAGAGAGAGAGAAGAGAGAGAGATAAAAAAGAAGAAAGAAAGAAGGAAATAAAGAAAGAAAGGAAGGAAGGAAGGAAGGAAGGAAGGAAGGAAGACAGAAAGACATAAAGAAAGAAAGAAATGCAAGATAAAAATTGATAAAGAGAGAGGTACAGAGGGAGAGTGAAAGCGAAGTAGGAGCTGAGCGAGAAAAACAAAAGAGAGAGAGAGATAGAAAGAGAGAGGGAGAAAGGGATAGAGAAAGAGAGAGGAGAGAAAAGAGAAAATGAGACAGATAAAGCGAACGGGAGAAAGCCGACGAAAACGGCGACGGAAGGAAACCCTCTTTGGCCCGTAACCAAACGAGGTGGGCAAGATCGGCGAGATCTAGAACATGGCTGCAGGTATAATAGTTCGTAAGGTCACTCATAACACTGGTCTCCCCAAAACACAGTTGTCACGGCGCCATCCCCTCCAGTAAGAGGGGGTGGCGGAGGGGACGTCCTGGTGATGCCTCCTGAATGCGTCTGAATTTTTAGCACGCTATAGTGACACATCCACCCCCCCCCCCCCACCCCACCCCACCGCGTTCAACAACGGTAGACCGATATGTCAGGATAAATTTCCCATTATTGGGATGAACAGCAGAGAGAATGCCTATTAATTGGGCCTGAAATGAGTAAGAACTCAAAACGATATTGCAAGCATAGCAGAAACTTCTAATAATTGATTCGACGTTCCAAAAGAGTAGTAGGCATTCCGGATCAGCGATGCATTTTGACCACCATGAAGCGAATATATATATATATATATATATATATATATATCAAATTCAATATATATTTGCATATTGCTAAATATATATTTAGCAATATGCAATGACAGAAAGTTAGCGATATTTCCTACCGTCATCCGATTGTCTTCAGTTCACGCACGAGGCCACATATTTCAACCTGTATACGGAATTATATATATTTGGTAATCACTGAGATTTTGATTGCACCCACTTGGGAAGTAAATACACCTTGAGATCGACACAGGTTATTGATTTTCCTAACTACTCAATTCGGAAAACAAAGTAATGCATTTGGCACAGCGGCCTTAAATGGGTTGTGCATTGCCTTTATCATTGTGTAATATTTACACGAACTGGGATGCCACTGGCGTCACCCTCCTGCTACCCCTCGGTGAGATGGACCATCAATTCTGATTCGCGTTTCTTTTCTTACTAATTCCTGGTGGCGGCCTCATCAGCAGACAAAAAAGAATACAAAGAAACTTCCAAGAGCTACATTCCCACTGCCACGTGACGTCCGCCGTCCTTGTGTGCAGGCACCTGGCTAATGGTAGCTCCACAGCAGGCGTGCGTCGAATGCAGTGAAGCGTCACTGATGTTGGCTGCCGCATGGAGGCACCGTCGACAACTTTTTAGCTTGGCTGCAGCGAGAGGCGTGCCGGAGACGTCCGGGCCACTGCTGGCAGGGTGCTTCGGTGTGCGTGGGACGAATACGGCGTGCCGCACAACTGGACGCCAGGAAAATAGGCCTCGTCTCGCGCCAGCCAAACAGCTCAATTGCAATGAATAAATAAATCGATAGCTTTGCCAGCGCCTTGCGTAGAGCTTCTGTCTGCGCTGTGCAATCGAGGAGCAATTTGTGTCCGTTGGTATACGGTGTCGGCGCCTGGCCCGCCAACACCGCCGCCGACTGTTGGCATATTGTTTCCGACCGGCCCAGGTCCAAGTCCGCCTCCGTGCAGTGTCGCCGGCCGGTCGATATGGATAGCACAAGTTGGTGCCACCGCCTCACGGTCGCCGGCGCACTGGAGACAACACTTCTGAATCGGGTGACCACAATTGCACCGGTCGTCACTGGCCAATCACGTCACTTCACGCACGACAGTTCAGACACTCTAGCTAATGCTTGGTATGTACACCTGACATATACTGTATATCTCATGGTACATTTGTACATTGGATGGTGATGTAGAAGCTTACTATATTTGGATTTCTTTCCGTTGCAGCTGTGACACGTGCATGCTTCCGATTTCTATATTTACTGTGTTGCTGCACAACAGAACGTACCATGAATCGCTGACGACACGAACTTTTCCAGTTGCAGCAGTGACTTCCATGGTGACCTTTCACATGTGTCTGGCACTGACGGATACAGTGAAATACATGATGCAGGAGCCATACCCCTCTCTAGATCCCGACGTTTCTAGAATGCTTTCAACTGATGTGATTTTCGTCGTAAGCTCCTAATGATGTGGATTTTAAAAATGGTACGCTTAGTAGAAACGGCTCACATTCCAACATACATTCAGCATTTCCTTACCATGTAGGAAGATAACGAATATGGTCCAACTCTAGTTAAGCATTGGTTTGTACACTTGAGTACTCGATTCTCACCAAGGAGATATAGCTATTGATTTGGCGAGCTAAAGTTAAATGAGAAGAATTACAAGATCGCGGGTGAAACCTGGCGTAATAAAACCGCAGCCCAAGACATTTATGGAAAGTGTTTTAAAAATAGGGACGTTTATGCTACCCCTGCAGAACGGGAAAGCAATCTAATGCATTTCTGATGTAACACCGAAACGTTATCTCGCTTTGAAAGTTGGCATGCCTTCCGTGGCGTGTTTTTCGCACACTGCAAAAAAACTGCATTCTAAGCTCCTTAGATTTCTGAGTAACCTGAGCCAGGACGATTCAAAGTCAGGTAACGGGCTCGTTTCAATACGTTTTTAGATGCGCATTGAAAAGAAATCATCAACAAGCCATACAATGTGCAGTCAGAGTGAAATATGAGCGCATATATAAATGATCAACAGAAAACACAAGGATAGGAACCGTGACCTGGGGTCAAGTCCCTAGTCTAAATTAGGGATTCAAATATAAAGATGTTTCATTGCGTATAATTTTGTTTCCAGTCGATAATTTATCAAAGCCGGTATATATGTAATGTAAAATTATGTTATATAGATGTGTGCCGTGTTTAGTGCCGTGTTTAGTGTTTAGTGTTTAGTGTTTTGCCGTGTTTAGTGTTTAGTATGCGTGTTTAGTGCCGTGTTTAGTCATTATGAAGTGAAGTCACTCAGTTATGATCCGAAACGTACCGAAGGTGCATGTATTTCAAGCTCTCTGGATGCTACAATCCGGATTATTTCGTAGAAAAAGGACTAAAGCAGGATAATTTCTGACGTCGAATTAATTTATAATGTGATTTGGATTCCTATGTTCGACTTGAAAAAGATTGTTGACAGGAATTCTTTGAATGTTTTCAAGAAAAAATAAAAAACGATGGACTTATTTTCTTGCAGATTATGAATGAGGGTAGAAAGCATTGCCATGCTGGGCCTTATTGCCTTTCACTGAGCGCCATCAATTTCGACAATTGATGTCTTCAGCAATTCATCACATATTTCCAGATATCTGACCTTCACTGGATCAGTGATTGACCTTTGCACGTGTCACATATGTTGAACTAAGTCTTCAGTTTGAGTATCATCAATATTGAAGCTCGAAATCGCATTTGTTTTATGACCACGGGTCGAGAACAACGGCGAACACGGGTGACTGACTGCAACCAGATATTGACCTGCTTGACCTGACCTGAAAGGTCAACCAAAATAGACAGATCGAAATGTTTCGGGTAACTCTGAGCGTTCAAGTAAATGGTTGCACCACACCGTTCATCGCATCTCTCTATCTGGTTTAGAACAAAGGTTTCGGAGAGCTATATTGAGCCCCAGCGCCGCGAGAGTCAGGACATTATCCCACATTGCGCAGGTTACTACATAAATGCGTGCAGTACCAGCATGAATCATTGTCAATTTGCATCTTCCAGTAGTTATCTTCTTTCGGTCTCGGTTCACGAACCTAAAATTTCAATTGCTTTCTGGATGCCAGCTGCAGATGAGTCGGCGGACCATACATTACACATCGAACGCCAGTATCCGCATCCGGTCCAGCAGCGCCAATCCAACTATCGGCCCTCAGTTCGTCATCGAAATAAGCCGGCTTCCGTCAGAAAACGCTCCGAACTTTATCTAGCGTGCCAAACTGGTAACATCTGCCGTCATTGTGAGATATCGGGCGCAAGGAGAAGTTCGTCTAAACTTCGCCGAGTGCAATTTGATGGGCGTGGACCACTCGAGCATTGGTACTCCGAGGGAACCTCCGTCGTTTACAGCTTCGGTACCTGTGTAATATCAAATCAACCAAGGGTATTCCCCACAAGTGTAAGCTTCGCTCCGTGGTAGAAGATATCACGTGCAAACCTATGATTGCTTTTCAACGGAAGAAGATAGAGATTGGTGTTTTTACCAGAGTTGCTGAGACAGGATAGATCTCGCCCATACCTTAAGGTGTGTCGCCTAGACTTGCAGCCCGGATATTTTCCAAAGAAGTAGCGCCAATTCTTGATTACGGAGAGTTATTAATGGGAAATATTCTAAGAAACTTCGCTACTGATTGGAGAAATTATGCAGAAGTCATGAGAATTTGTCGCTTTGCTGGGATATAGTGATATCGGTGGAAATATTGTTCTTCTATCTTTTATTTCAAAAAGTACATTTAGAAACCCATACAATCTCAAATTCCCTTCCTCTGTCCAGTGTTGTCGAATCGATATAGCTCGAAGTGTATTTTCGTCAGACACTGGCCAATGACGACTGACTATTACCTTATACCCTTTTCCTCTCCTTTAAAGAAATTTAGTCCGAATTCTTACTGCGGTGGCTTTATGGAACTGTGTCCTATGCTAAGCAGAGTTTGTTGCGTGAACCCTGGTCCAACCACCCGATCCGTTAATTCCAGTTCAACGGCAGAATTCAGGCCGAGATCTTTACGTGCCATCAATGCACCGACACTGTCGCCCTGGCGCCGCGTACCCGGGCTAATCGGACCATACGCCAGCTGGTCCTCACAGCCGGGGGCCATGCGAGCGTGCGAAGCGACTCGAACCCTGTATTTCCAGGATAGGGAACACCAATGAATGCCTGCGCTCCAACCAGCTGGGCTACTTGGGGCATAGGAATGCCGGATTGGCGTCCATGAGTGTATCTGGTGTCGTCCCAGGAATGCTGGATTAGTGTTCATGAGTGTATCTTGTGTCGTCTGGTGTAGTCGTTGGCTTCACAGGCCAGAATTTCGACATCTCTTCAAGAGATGGTGTGCCCTGTTCCCAATGAATGTTTAAAAGCCCATAGTGATTTGCACCCATGTTTCTGATCGCCTCTGCTGTTGTCTCTCGTTCTTAAGCTGCTGCAGGTTTCCGCCACCTACACTTTTTGACACTGACAGTCTTAGCGATAAGCGACGCCGAGTTTTGCATCTTGCGCCGCTTGGCCCTGTGTCGCACCAACCAAGTACGAAGGAGACCAGTCACGCCGCCAAAAGGAAGTCATCCTGACTAGGCTTAGAACTGGTTGCACAAAACTAACACAGCTTCAACTAGACGATGACTAATATACAACAGCTCACTGCGACGCCTGGAACACCACATTAAGCAGAGGTCACATCTTGCTAGACTGTGGTAGCTTTGATGTTCAAAGACAACCACTTAAGGCCTTCTGCCAAAAAGAGTGCATCACCCTCTAGCTTCCATTACTTCTGGGTGAAAACACATAGAATTCCTCCAATTTATATTTGGCTATATGTACTACACCGAGCTAGCAGGAACATTGTAGACACTACACCACCAACATGCACTCCAACAGCGCTGCATGCCCACGCATACACTCATAGGAATAAAGTAAATAGCCACCCAGGAATGGCATCGAACATACATGAGCCGAATCGCTTTCCCATTCGAAATAAATGGCTACCTAGCGGTGCCGTCGGACGTAGATGAGCCGACTTGCCTTAAAATTAGCATAACTTAAAACTATTACCCCGAGGTGCCATCGGGCGCGGACGAGCCGATTTGCCTTCCAATTAATAGCATAAACCGGCTAACCAAAGGTACAACGATTACCTCCTTGTTCGCACGGTAAAGATCCCTCGGTGCTCTTCGACAAGAGTAGGCTAATACCGGCACCCTGGCAAGACCAACTTTCTCATCAACCATCCCCACCCCAACTATGAATTGTCTGCGGAGGAGTAAGTAAACTAAAAACATTAAGCATCTGGGAGACGACCCACCCAGCCTCTACCTTCAGCACCTTAACATCATACGCACTATAACGTAAGACTCTTTTAACGTAAACATACACTTGCCTCAGACTTGCTTGCAAAACCCACTCACTTTAAAGGCGGCGCAAATGATCCTATGGCCGGCACGCCTCTAACCTCACTCCCCCCCTCAGTACGAAGGCTATCCGTATCGTATCGCATTGCCATATTGCGTATCGTATGACCATCAGGCGTATGTGGTCCATGGAGGTTTCTCAACTCCTGTCTGCGCTGCGTCACCTTTTGCGACGTATTCTCCCCAGGAACTGTTTCTGGGTAATTGCTAAGCTGCAGGGTCCTTTCAACTCGTCTGCTCTCTGCCGCTTGGTCGTCCGCATCGGAACAGATCACATGACCCCCGTTTACTAATGCCCTTGCTGTCAACTCTTTATGTTTCATACGGTGAGTTGAAGTCCAAATACTTGTCAGTGTGAGTTGTCTTCTTCAACACGGCTGCACTTAGGGATCGTCCTTGTGACCTACCTACGTCTACGGCGGTTTTTACTAGAACGATCTTTTAACGCCTTGTTTGAAGTACAACAAGTTGAGCATGCATACTCAAATTATGAATTATTATTGTTAATTCGTTGGACAATTTATTTTTTGCATAAAATAGCACTCATGCTTAGAATCATTAACTAATGAGAGTCGAAAGCGTAAGCATCTCCTCTCCGCGAACATCGCAAAAATATACCATTTACCACTGAGCAGACGGCCTGAATCATTCTAGAGTTTTGTGCAACAGAAAGCATCCTTTCACGCACAATCCAAAGTATCACCGCGAAAAATACCAGCATGCAACATCTTTAAACGACTGGTGAACATCCTTAAATAGACTTAGGGCCAGGAGCGACAGAAGCGTTTCCCTGGTGTGCGACCCTCACTTTCTCCAGAGATTTGCTGCAAAAAGTGAAGAACTTCCTCACCTTATCAGGAGGAGAAGAGGAATTTTAACCTCGCCATTCTGACCGAAACATTCAGTATGTCTGTGTCAACTCCCTAGACGATTGCCAGAAAAGAACTCAGGTGGTAGCCGTACAGACTGCATGTCGCCTTATCCTTCAAATATTCGCAAAAAGCAGTCAGAGTAACTTTTTGCAAATAGCTTCTCGAACAGCCGGTATGGCTTGAAGACAAACTGATTTGGACCCAACGAGGGAAGAATGGTTCGTCCTCAATGGACAAAATGTTCCAAAATGTTCGTCCCTGACCGACCAAATGAACAATGCTGGGCTCCACGCAAGCCTGATGTCGAAGTAAATTATTGAGGGAAGGATGCACTTCCATTGGTTCAGCCCCCAAACAGTCGTCAACGGACAGACATATCTTGATGTTCTGAGGACGGTGGTGTGGCCCAAAGTACGCGCGCGGGTCACCAGGCTGAGGTGACTGGTTCGAGCAGGACGGCGCTTCCGTGTATACCTCGGCAGTGGCCCGAGCTTGGCTCGGCGACACATTCGAAAGAAAAGGTCGGGTCATCAGTCGGTTGACTGACGACACGTGACCCGCGCGGAGAGCTGACTTGTCATCATTTGACAATTGGTTCTGGTTTGCGACCATGACAGAGATCAGAAGGGCTTCTGCCGTCACACTGGATGGTCTAAGGACGGCTGTGGAAGATTTCGCAGATGTCATGGGCCGATAAAACACGATCAGAGCGGTGCGAAAGCTCCGCAATCGAGCCGAAAGGTGTGTGCAGAAGGAGGGGCCTGCTCTGAGAGAATGTAAGGTGTTCAAGCTTCCATGGTGTTCGAGCAATGATGTGTTGTTCATTGGTATAAACATACTGCCATCGGTCGTCTCTCATATTCATACGTATATGGATATTATATATATATATATATATATATATATATATATATATATATGTGTGTGTGTGTGTGTGTGTGTGTGTCGGTCAGCAATTTGCATTGGAATTTTTGTACGTTCTTATTGTGCACCGTGCACGGAATTCAATTCTTAGCTTAAGCGTGATATACTTAGATTTTCCTTTCCGCTTCTGATAAAAAGATGACGCAGGAGGTTGTTTACCTTTGTGCCAGGACGATGTTGGAATACAAATCTCCATAAAATGTGCACTTTAATGATTTATTTCATATCAATTTCCTAGGATACTTTTTGGGAGGATTTTGATTCTTCCGAATAAAAACAAAACCGCTGAAGGTAACCGTGCAGGTACATGTTAAGATGTCCGAATCCGCTCCATGCCATCTTATCTAATTTGCTCTGACAATTGGTGTCATTCTAGAATCACGCCCGCTGCGATCGAGATTGGACCATTGTACGGCTACCCCTCCAGCCATCAAAGATATTGCTTGGGCGGTGCGCCTGGCAGCAGACACGCGTAAACTACTTGACCTCGACGTCGATGTAGTTCCATTTCATTTTGAAAGCTTTCAGAATATGCCCGTGCAGCCAAACATTGGCGGTAAATATTGGCCAACAAGACGGCCATCAGCAAGGACGGCATCGCCTATTCATATCAAGCACAAAAGGAGATAGCACGTCTGGCCTTGAACCGTGAACACGGCTGGTTTCAATGCGCGCTCGCTGCAGCATCGGACATATCGAGCTGCACGTGCACACTGGGATGAGGTCGACAGACGCGGCTCAATGGCACCGCCAATCGCGCTCCAATCGGCGGCTGATCAGTACCCGGTGGCGGCCGGTCCATAGGTCACACAGCCCGCGGCCAGCCGTCTGCTAACGGCCGGCTGCAGTGCCGCCGGCGGGCAGATGCCGGTAGGTATCATGATCGGGCTGAGTGGTCGGCCGGGCCGGCCGGTCGGCTCGCTCGGCCGGCCATATCCGAGGTAACTCCCAACACTGTCGGTCGGCCCGCGCTCCGTCGCTTCTCGACCGTCGCCTACCCGTCCCTGCCCGGTTTCAGCCGTCCACGTCCTGTGTGCTCGTGCACAGCCTTCCACATACTGCGTGCTCGTCCACAGCCGTCCACATACTCCGTGCTCGTACAGAGCCGCCCACGACCCCCGTGCCCGTCTTCAGCCGCCCACAAATGCCGCACCAGTCCCCAGCCGTCCACGACCTTCGTGTCCGTCCCCAGCTGTCCACAATCTTTGCGTCCGTCCCCAGCCGTCCACAATCTTTGCGTCCGTCCCCAGCTGTCCACAAACTCCGCTGCCCCAGCCGTCAATATTCTTCGGGTCCGTCCCGAGGCGTACACCATTTCCGTGCCCGGCTCCAGCTGTCGTCTTCTCCGTTTCCTTCTCCGACCCGCCAGTTAGTTATTTGGGCTTTAGAGCTTTAGATCCGCCAGCAAAACATCGACCCCTTCTCCAGCAACGGTCCAGACACTTCAATGTGTCCTGCTTGCGAGAAGAGATAATGGTTCTTTTGGGTAGGAGATCAGTGCCATAGCCGATAATTATTCAGAAGGAATTAGACAGGGGATGTAGGTCATAATAGCATAACATAATGCAATTCATATGGGTAATAAGAGTAATAGTGGGAGGTCAGTCAAGGAAAAGAACGCTATACGAGTACAGAGAATACAATAGGGCAAGGTGGCTTACCATCTACCTTTCAGTACTCCAGATAATAACCTGAAAAATGTATGTCGAGGGGCCAATTCGTGTGACGGGGGATCCAAGCAGCAAAATTGTTGTTCCCGAATTTTCACTTGGATGCAAACCCACGGTTCTTTCATGAAACTGCTTCACCTGAGAGCAGCAGTACAATTTGTTTAATGCTTCTGAAGTGCTATTGCATGCAATTCCAAAGAATGCTTAAATGCATCAGGAATTTGCTTTTCCTCGAGAAGTGAAGTTGTGTCACTCCCCTACCTTCCAGATCAGTCTCAGAAACTGTCTCTCCGGTCATCTCCCGCCCTCATGGTCATCTACCGCCCTAATGGTCATCTCCCGCCCTCTGGACTAGTCCTAGAAATCATAGGCGTAGGAACGTCTCAAAAAGTGGGTGTGCCAGGGTCAACAGCAGGGGCGCACCCAGGAATTTCGCAAAGTACCATGGTTGAGCACTTTTGGATAGAGAACCCGATAATTTGAATAGTGAACACACAACTTTCAAGGGGGCAGGCCGAAGGGGCATCTAAGGGAGAGGAGGCAGACCCTTCGGCTATGGCTAACAGCAACATGTGGTGCTGAAAAAGAACTATCATCGCAGCATAAGTACTTTCAAATTGATACCTAAACATGGAACTCTTCACGGCTGGTGGATTCAATAATAGGTTTATCTTCCTGGTGCAATGGAAACCATTAGTACATATAACTGTTCAAATAAAATTTCCTTCAACTTCCGCTATGTGCGTGTGTGTGGGGAGTGCAAGCTCATTACAGCCTCACTAATGGATATGTTGTGTGCCCTAGTTTACATGAATTCGTACTTTACGTCACTAAGATGTCCCCATTGTAAATGTTCACCGATGTTGGTGAGGAGGAAAAATAAGCAAGAACGTAGCTTCACAGTCAAAAACAGTCAAAGAGCCACAGTGGAATTCTAGGATGAATGTATTTTGGTACTGGCTTACACATTATCTGCTTTATAGTATTTTCATAACATAATATAAGGTGTCAATATCCATATATATATATATATATATATATATATATATATATATATTATATGTTGTATTACATCAACTCCTAAATTAGTTTAATACCACGAAGAATGGCTCTTAGATGCTCCTGGGTTTTAGACATTGCGTGTAAAGAAAATATACGACCTTCAATATACCAGGAGGTGCTGAGTTGATATCAGAAGTAACGATAAAGGTTATATTTTAGTTGCATTGTATTGCATTGCATTGCATTCCTAGATTAGTTGCATTGTTGTAAGGTCATGTCCAAGTGTGCATGACTTAAGAAATGAAGTGCTACGATGTGATATGTACAGCTTTTACTTAGTTATGGATTGCAGGGTGTTTTTCACATATTCAAATGTGTGCATGCTGCATTTTAGGAAATGAAAATGTCTGAGAAATGGGAGGGCCAGCTGCCATTGTTCCCCTCCACACTTCGAAAAGTGGGTGGGCCATGGACCCCCTGCCCCTTCCCCTGTTCCTACGCCTTTGCTAGAAACCACCTTTCTGGCATTTCATGGCTATCGAATTTTGGGGGATAAAAATATGATGTACCTATTAGAGGACGCTGCCATGGATGCTCTTGTGTATGTGTATTCTTGGCTAATATGTCAACTGCATAGATGGATATGCACAAGTGTGTAAACATATCAACATCCTCTAACATGTCAACATCATCCATGAATACAAGGCAAGTGTGTGGGTTGGTCTGCATTTTCATCCTCAAGATCGTCAAAAAGAATAAGTTTGAGGTATGATGCGGAAGTGGAGTGCCGCAGTTAGATAGAGAAAAGACTCCGTACTGAATCAGGATCTATTGGGAAAATTTTGGAGCTACAAAAGACGAAATACGTGGCAGACCCACTCATCTACTGCGGATTTTTTAGAAGGACGTTTTCGTTTTTTTCCATGAAATGTAATAGGCCCGATGTTCAGTTTCAGGAATGTTGTGGGGAGTGTGTCCGCACCTCCCATTGAGCGAGACCACCAATTGGAAATTTCTTGGCGTGTTGCAGCAGGAATAGTTTGCTATACAACTAATACATTTAAGCCATATTAGCATAAAACTACCATCTAAAATATGATAAAAACTGTAAAGCTATCTTGGTAAGTAGTATGTATGTAGGGAAGCAAGTATGCTGACATTAAGACAGAAATAACCACGACGTCAGCTTTTGTATCCTATGCCTCTGGTGTCAGCGGGAAAGGTCAGGTTGTATGGCCCCTATCATAGTTTTATGTATCCGATGTTAATATGCTCGCCGTGTACTGATGCACATCAGAGTGCGAAGTCAGTCGCGTTGCACTATTCCACCGTGCCTGCCTCGAGGTTTTGGATTGGCCATTTTTCTCAAATAATCTGGTAGTGGATTAAGAAATTGCAAATAGAGGACAGCTGCGGTTAGAGGAGCAAAACATTGTCAAACTATGCAAACACTGGAAAAGTATCCACATATCTGTCACACTACATTTCCTGACTTTGCACGCGGAGAACGTCCTGTCGAGCGCGTCACACCCGCCGCCTGCGAGCGCTTAAAGCTCCTGTGCACGGTTGGAACGGCGCTATGGCAGTGTCGGCGATTTGCTTTGCTGTGTTGCTCACTGCACTGGTGCAACACCAGCGACCATCGATCTGGTGTCGTGGGGTACGTGTGAAACATGAGTTCGTTGTATGCACCGTACCTTTGGTCTTCTAGCCCCTGCTTCACGCCTTTAGTCCTGCTACATACCATGGATTGTGAGTTGGACACTTTTGCTACACAGATATGCATTAGGCAGCAGCCATGACAGTGCCCTGAAATTCATAAATTTGTGCGGAGACCCACACTTAATGACAATTCATTTTGACATCACTTTTTGTTTTTTACATCATTATGGCCCATTTTGTTTTTGTTACGAGGCTATGCGTGATATTTGCATCTTTAAAGTGTTTATGGCTTCTGACAGCAGTACTGCTGACTGGTCAAGGCAGCAGATACCTTACTGATATCATCACCATCATTAAGCAATGAACAAAGTTCAAAGGAAGTAACTCATCAATAGGCTTTGTCTATAGACATTTGCACATTACTTGGCATTGATTGGCATTTTTTACATCACTCCGTACCCCTCCACCCTACAAAAAAAAATCAAGTTCAGGACACTGAACCATGGTTAGACTGGTTTCAAACTAACACGAGTGAAACTTTATATACTTTTAGTAAGCGGGTACATCCTCAATGTAACAACATGCATCTCCAACTTTTGTGGTACAGCTCTACATTTAAAAGAAATGAACGATGTATATTATAGTGCCTAATATTTTTATTGAAATGAAAATTGCAAATGCGAAATACAAAAATGTTGTAGACAAAGCACGTGAAATATGGTCGACAAAG
Source organism: Ashinkailepas kermadecensis (assembly GCA_034440615.1). Lineage (NCBI taxonomy): Eukaryota > Metazoa > Arthropoda > Thecostraca > Neolepadidae > Ashinkailepas > Ashinkailepas kermadecensis. Next base: position 120,391 of record JAOTOM010004810.1, on the reverse strand, counting down.
TACAAAAATATGTGAGTTATTGGCTTCGTTTGGGAATTACAGTACCTCCGCTCAACAACGCTGACCAAACATGCATTATTGCAAGCTGTGTCTGCTCTGTCAGTGTGCGTCTCCAAACAAAACGATTCAGTTTCACTCCTGAAACTACATGAATTATAATTATACCTTGCAAGAAGTAATACAGTCTTAGTATTTCTTAAGTTTCTGCAGCTTTATTTGACGTTCATAAATAAAAAAAATTAGTGCAGAAGTGACCCTCCATATCGCCCACTTTGCGGAAGTACTCCGGAATCTGTTGTTGGATGTGCTTGGCCAGCCTGCCACCGTGTTGGTGATTTGGGCTGTTGCTGTGTGTTGTGATAAGTATGTTTGCATGTTGTTTGTGATCTGTGATGAGTGTGCAGCGTGCAGCAGCCCTCTTCCGTAAACGTTCGCCTGCATCAAGCAGAGAGAAGAGCTAAGGATGAATAAATTATCACCCTTTCAGCCCGGTAACTCGTGATCACGTATTGGACGCGCTGTCACAGCCACAGACGATCCCGGAGTTCCCGGAGTTCCGGTACTATGCTGTTTCCAAGACAATGTTTCGGGTGCGAGTGCACCATGGATTGCCGCTGCCCAGCAATGACGCTTCTAATGCATACGCTGCACCACCCAAGGAGAGGAGATTCGTAATAATACCAGGTCACGTCATCAACTCTGTCCTAGTGAGGCTTCACCTTGGCCGAAATTCTAATCAATAAAACATTGAACACTGATAGCTTCCACAAAATGATTCATAAAGCGAAGAGATGTAAATTTGGATGTCCAAAATTCCTGATATCGCTCATATATGATAGTGATGGATGATATTTCAGATCAACATGCGACATCGCTGTCTGTTATCAGCTCTAGGCAGCTCCTCGGTACGCCACTGACCAATCGCCAGTGTGTACAGGGTGACCAGTCGCAGCGGCAGCCGACCTTCATTCGGCATACCAGGGTCCGTTATGGCTCAAAGCGAAGACGCGAGGTCAAAGGCCTGCGACCATTGGACATCGCTGGAGGCGACGTTGGACAAGTGAGGGGCCGGCAATTTAGTGGGCCCGAACTGTGACTGTAGGACCGTAGTGGGCCCCTGTTGTAGGATTAGCTCGATAAGTGTGCTCGAGTGTTCTTCACCATCAGGAACGTTCGTGTTATTGTGTTTGTACAGCGGTCGCGCCACTCGTTCTCGCCACCAGGTTGCTATTGATGCGCCGTTCCCCAGTAGCCGGTGCTGCCATCTTGTAGACGCAGAAATAACCTACAGTGAGAGTGAGTAAATGCTGCACGGGGTGTTATGTTGTCCCATGCTTCCGTAGGCTCGGCAAGTGCAGAGGTGCAAAACGGAGGGGAAATAGATTCACCCCCAAACTTTTGCCGAGTGTTCCCCATACGAATACCCTTGACAGGGATGCCTCCTCTCCAATCTCACTCCCAATAATCGCTGGCACTTATAGTTAGCGCAAACTGGGTGAACTTAGAGGGGCCAGGTAAATATTAAAAGGGAACCAAATGATGGAACCTGGGAGAAATTCAATGGGATATATATATATATATATATATATAATATTGTCGGGAAGGTTTCTCAACTATTCCACCATATGCCGGGCACACGCCCTCTACTGTCTTGCTTGTCGGACGGTCTTCTTATCGGTTGCTTCTAGTTGATAAATTAATCTACCAAAACTACACATATCTGAACCCTTTCAGTGCGGAAAAAAATTACATACCCCTTGCAGGGCGGGGAGGCGGTCATTTTTACATTCTCCCCTCACCAACTTGTTCTATAAACGATAAAGATACGTGTGGTAGACGGCATGGTGGAGCTGCATACTGGAACTTTTAAAAAGGTATCTGCAGGGGTGTTGTTTTATGAAAATGATTGCGATGACTGAAATGTCCGAATGCATATGGTACAATGCATGTATCCCGGACCATGACAAACATGCATTGAGCAAATAAACACATAAAATGTTATGTTTGGTTGGTTATTGGTTTTACGACACGTCGACCGTTGAGTCATGTAGCGTCGCCAATCTCTCACGCCGATTGGTCGCGGGCGAAGAGAAAATGTTATGTTTAGTTAAGTTAGATTGCATCGGACGATAAGAAGCAATCATGTCAGGCGGTGAAAGCAGTACATGCGATTTACGTTGTGATGTCGCTATAATAAGATAAAGTCATTATGACAATAAGTCGTTGCAGCTGAAGATAGACATGTATATTTGACCTATGATGGCCTAGCATGTAATGATGTCTTTGGTAACCGATATATCGACTTGGTTACGACTGGGATGCGTCCTCCAGTCAGAAGCGATCATTGCATTTGAATATAAATGAATATTATCAATATGATCCAGAATGACCTATTTGAGATCGCACGGTCACAAATGACCTCTGGTACACCAACTGCACCTGCATTGATGATTGATCGGATTGATGATAATCCGATTTTATCTCATGACAACAGGCAACCGTTTGTAATGTTAAGCACGACAGAACCTACTAACGATTTTTTGACGTCTTTAGGACATTACCTGTGGTGACTTTGAGGTCAATCTTTCCACCACATGCCCCAAGTGTTCATGTGAAAGTACTGAAAGTTTTAAGCTGCTGTCTGAATTGATTTGGCTGTTCGCAGAAGAACCAATGAGGGAACCCTCAGTGACTCACGGGTTCATTCAGCTCAGTTTTGGTCACTTCACTTATTCCTGCATCAGACAGTCATACATGACTTCATACTTTGTCATGTTTCTGACGTCAGACGGCCCGAATCTGACTTTAGACCGCACCTCTCCGACTTCATACGGCCCCTCCATCCATATTTTAGACGGCTTCTCTCTCAATTCAAACAACCCTTTTCAGATCAGATCAAAGTATCACATCACAGATGCTGATGCCTCAAAAGGAGTCCGCTCCGACTTCGGACCTGAGACGGCCGCTCTCCGACTTCAGGTGGCTCTTGTTTGACTTCAGACAGCCCTTATTTCTTATCTATTTGTCATAATATTTCCCCGAATAGCAAATTGAATAACTGAATGAAATAATGTAGGATGGAGAAACAAACTATTAGGCAATTATTTCCATTCCAATGGATCTGGGGAGCCGATTCAGAGAGCAGAATTTATTTTGATAAGAAAGCGGATGTTTCAAAAGGAAAGGAAGGGCCAATATTCCATAAGAGGAGCCAGTGTATGGCAAGTATATAGGATTATTCATTGCACGAACGACATCTAAAATTTGAGATCAGTATCAGAACATCGAGACGCAGATAGCATACGGCATTTTATTCCATCACACGTGACCCGGTGATCTTAAGCCTTTATTTTTTGGAGTAAGGTACATGTCAAAATCTGAAAAATTCAAAATATTCTGGTTTGACCTTCTTCCCTGATCTTGTCTTAGATTAAAAGGTGATGCAGCTATTTTTGTGATCAACTATCTGTAGACACATTCCACACTTATCCCTATCGTTATCAGATGTATCCTGAAAAAAAAATGATTTAAGATAAGTCTAGGAATCACCTGTGGCTGGATGCATGTCCTTACCTTGAACTGTCTAATCTCCAGAATCACACATGACTTCGGGTCGAATGTAATGGAAAGAGAGGTGTGATTCGACTATGTATCGGTATGCCAAGGTTGAAGTTGATATCTCGTGTATTTCCGAAATCAACCCGGGAACCCTGAACGAGGTTAAATCAATATCTTCCCGAGCTGCGCGGGCTAAGATGATTATCTCACTCTTTGAATTTACATGCTCCACATTTGACATAGAGCGACCGCTCTACGACTTTATATATGACCCTATAGGAAAGTAGAGCCTACTTTAAGCGAAACCTTCATGGTTTCGTCGGATTATTACAAACTACATATGGCATCTTTGGAATTTAATAGCGCCCCCACCTATTCAGAAATTGAACGAACCATTGCTTTCCACCACCCCTTATCCGATTTAGCGAATATTTAAATTTAGCTCACAGTTTTCAGCAGCTTTGTTTTGCCGATTGATTGTTAGCTATTTCACGCTTCACAATTTGTAAGGTACTTGAAGATACCATTTCTTGACGCTGATACCAATTAGGAGGGCATCGAGGAACTTTGTAAAGAAATTGGTCCCAAGCCGTCCAGCTATGCAACTGTGTGAGACTTTCGGATAATAATGGAGAAGTCTTGCAATGACACATTTCGTCTTAAGGAGCTGCGGAGTCCCAGCAAATCATTTAGCCTTTGCTACAAAAGTGATTGATTGGGTTGATTGCTTCGTGACTGCCTTTTTGCCCAAAAACCTCTTTTTGAAAACACCATCCTCCTGCAGTCGAAAATTCGCGGCTCCGTCGTTGGCTAGTTCCTAACTTCGCTTGCAATTTTCTGACAAACGAATAGTGTGCCGGAAATTCCTCGACGGGCTGGCACGGCGGTCCTGTTAAGCGTGACTCTTCCTCGCCGCTTATCAGCAGATTTTCAACACATATCGAACCGCCGGAGGTGCATAGGAGAAGCGAATCCGCCTTCTCAGAGTGGGTTCGATACCATCTCTGCGATCAGAGCTCTACCATCTGAAGTAACTCGGCTGCGAGCCGGAATTCGGCAAGCCATGCATATGATTGCTCGATAGTGATCACAAATATCACAATTTTCGTTAACCATGTGAAACCAGAAGACGAACCGCTGTCGAATGACGAGCGAGGATGATTAATTCCACATCCTTTTAGGTATATTACGTATTTGCATCTTGCGTGTAAAGAAAATATACGACCTTCAATACATCAGGAGGTGCTGAGTTGATATCAAAAGTAACGATAAAGGTTATACTTTATTACTCGCACGCAATGTCTTTACCCAGGACATTTTCTTTACACGCAATGTCTAAAACCCAGTAGCATCTAAGAGCCATTCTTCGTGGTATTAAACAATATTTGCATCTTTACCAGTTGCGATGCATCTGATGAACTAAGTGATTTGCAACACTCAATTGATTGTAATAATTATGGCAAACGATAAAACTAAGCGTGAGGATGCAAGTCATACAAATATTACAGATGTGACACATGGAGATGCGTCTTGCATCCGCAAGCACAACTTAACGCGAGCACTGCGAGTGAGAAGGATTTTCGGACTAGGAATACACAAAAATGAGAAGAAAAAAATATTTCTGTTATTTGTGTCGCACTATGCTGTTTGCAAAGCAACGCTCACGTGCGCGTGACCGCCCACGCCGTTACAAAGAGTCGCTAATTATGCGCAAGCTTTGTGGTATGGTCAGATAGATGCCTTGCCTGTTCGTGTCTGGCAGTCAGAGACAGTTCAACAAGCGTTTTGTTTTGTCCTGGATTGGGTGTAATTGGCATTGATAAGGGTTGTAGTAATGTTAGCGGATGCAACAGCCCTGTAATGGTAGTGAAATGGAGCATTTGAAAGGTTATTAATAGAGAGGATCCAGATTCATGCATGTCAGGCACCTGGTTAATCAGCAAAATTAATGACCATCATTTCTGGATATGTTTGCAATGTGCACTGGTGTTCTAATGCTTATCATTTTCTTCACCTTCAGAGCTCTTGGGATGGCTGAAATGTTTATTGGATGCCTCAAAGAAAAGTTGAGATGGCTTGAGCCATCCCAAAAATATACAGATTGATGCCACTGGCTACTTCAAACATTGTTCTCGATTTGTTTTGGTTGACCTTCCAGGTCAGGTCAAGCAGGTATATGTCGAGGTGCAGTCAGTCATTAGTGCTCACCGTGGTTTTCGGACACTGGTCGAAGGTGACTGGAACAAATTCGATTTCGTACTTGAATATTAATTATATACAAACTGATGACTTGGTCAAACATAGATGACACGTGCGAAGGTCGAGATAATCGTTTCCGTCAAGGTCAAGTACCTGGAAATATGTGATGACCTGTTGAAAATCACAATATTCGAAACATGATACTCAGGAGAAAATGTCACCAATCCCAAGCCATGTTTTACACTTTCGTTGACATTTTTAAAGGTACAATCAAAAACATATGTTAAGGGAAAAGGCCTCAAAGTTTCATAAGAAACACCAAAATTACCACATCAAATGTATGGACCCCGAACAGATCAGAATTGAATTCAGCGTTCAAAATTACCCTGGTTGAACCACTTATACTTCATGATAGTTCGTCCGCTTGCCCACGACTGTAGAGCACGTGGAATACATATACCTTCCGGAAGTTTCAGGTTATATCTCAGTGACCTGTCCTATTATTGACTGGAACTCTGGCACGTTTTATAGGACGTAATTTGCCAGTATGAGATTCCAGGTTTTCAAAATTGGTAGATCCAGTCTTCAAACGACTGGTAGATTACACTGTTCCTACAAATATAATTTGTTAGCTGAATTTCAGCCTCTACCCAGGGATGTCGTTTTATGCAAATTTTTCGGATGGCTTAAGTGCCCGAGGGCATGCGGTACGATGCATGTGCACGAGGCCCTCGAAAACACGCACTGGGCACATCAGCACGGTAAATGTCATTATGTGTTCATTATATATAAGGCACATGACTTGACTGCAGCAGGGATCGAGTGCACAAAGCATGTATGTGATTACGGTATCAAAAGGCGAGCACTAAGCAGAAGGATCCTGTTCTTTATTTTGTATTTCTGAGCGTGTCTCTATTTTTTCTTATATCGCAAGCTGAGCTTGTTGTTTAACCTCCTATTATCATCGCTAAATCAACACGTATTTCGATAGTAAACGCAACGCCAATTTAGGACAGTTTGGTCTCTCTCAGAAAGTACATGCCAGGAGACTTTTCTCAGAAGCCACGCAGTCGGTATGAATTCAAAACTTGTAAGGCAATGGAATTTCGGCAACTCCTATACACCGGGCCAGCATATTTTTTGCCAACGCGCCATCTTATCCTTGCAAACTCTTTATACTTGTGTTCAATGCCGCAACCATGCTCTTACACCCGGATACCGCACGGAAGTTTTCAGGGTATGCCCGGCAGCTACGCATGTTTTTGTTCGTAGTTTTCGAGAACCTTTGGAGAACAGTTTGTTGTTTATAATGTACACAATCTTATTCATTTCGCAGACGAGGTGGAGCTGTATGGACCGCTAGACAATGCATCTTGTTTCAAATTAGATTAATTCCTGAGCCAGGTAAAACATGCCATCAGAAATGACAACAATTCAGCAGCACAGCTAGTGCGACGGCTTCACAAACGTCATATGTGGACGTCAATGCAAATATTTAGGGCGATTTTTCGATATCTTGTGCAAAAGGAGATAAGTGTATCTTGATAGGGGGACCAATGGTAGCATTCGTTCATAATATTGTTGAAACGGTGATTAGAACTGTAATGATTGGGCTCATGTTTCAGTAATATAACCCACTATATCAGGAGCCTGGTGAATTTGTATTCGTGAAGTGTTACGTGAGGTGATCCCGTTTATATCGCCAGTTAATTAGTTATTTTGGCTTTAGGGCGCTTCGACCAGAGTTGATCATTCGCGCCCAGTTTATATCGCCAATACCAATATATCATTGGCATTATACGAAGCCACACATTTCCTTTTATAATTAGGGTGGAAACTATTCCCATGTAGTAGGTTGTTTTGACATGCTCATGATTACTAATGACACCTTTTCGTGACTTCATATGGTCTGAGGTCGCAAAAGGTTAAGCTCGGGAGTCAAATGTGCTCAAGTGATAAAAAGGACTAAATGGTAGTTTTCAGATTAGTGAATGGTGTTGTTCAATCAGAAAACTTCTCTTTTATTGTCCAAGATGCTGCCCAAGGATTTCATTGGGTCAACCCCCAATGTACCGTGGAGCCATTTGTAGTTTACTGGAAAAGCCACATTCCTTCATCTCGTATGACCTGGCACAAACGTTTCTGCTTCCTATCTGACTGCACGAAACACAACACAGTCATGGTTCATACTTTTCCGCAGCAGCTTCTACCACTCATGCGACAAGCTCCGAAAATATATTGTGTTTACCTAGAGGTCACTGGTGATGCAACAGAGCATGCCAAGTAAAAATATTTCACTGTTTTCGAGAGCTGATATTTTCAACGCAAATCAGGTACTTAGGGTAATATAAAATCTCAGTTGTGGTTGTACATACAGTGTGTACCTAAAATTGTTCATGTAAATGCTTTCTGGCCTCGGGTCAAGTAAGTTCACTTGAGGAGAGGAGGTTAAATTGCCGTTTTAGTTCATCATGCGATGTAATTAACCTTATATGACCCATCTTCGCAAGGATCTTGGAAAAAACTGACATCAATATTCATATATGCTACGGAATTTTGCATATCGGCTGATGCATATCCTGGCATGACGCCTATGAGTGCACAAACCATGTTAAGTAGAAAAATTTTAGTGACTCCAAGAGTGCACATTTTTACTGTGAACAAAGGCTTGATTCCTTCTGTTATCCGGTACCTTCAGATACAGTGTAATATGATTCATGATAAGGTACCGCCCGCATTGTTACACCTTTTCAACACCCTCATCCTTCCTCAAAATGAAGCGTGAATACCAGTGAGGAAAACTAAGTGCAAGATTTGGGGACAGCGGAAGGACTAGCAACATGTCTGACCAGCTATGCCAAACACACAGCATCCGGCAAATTATTTCGTTCTTTGTTTTTGCTTAGCTGGTGTCACTCCGGTCCAAGGCGAAGCATCTGACGGCCGCTGGAGCGGCCGTCATCACAGCCATCGCTGGGCTATCTTGTTCGCCATCGCTGGAGAGACTACAGCTACTGGAGCAGCTGTCGTCAGGCCACGGGGACGGCTATGGCCGTTGAGGCACCCGCCGCCGCTGAGGTAGCGGTGGCTGGCCTTCCCAGTCCTCGGCAGCATGTATTGCTCTCAAGGATATCTTATTTCTGAATCTGGCCCTCAGTATTCCTTGCACCCATTGCCAGTTCTCAAGGACTCCCTCAGTTCACAGAGGGCCACGATCCTTCAGGTGCCTATCCTAAAGTTCAGGCACATCCCAGTTCAGTCCTCTCTGGCCCTCAGGGAACCTATTCATCCATCAGGGCTCCTCTTCAACTTGCATGGGCCATTCCCAGTCCTCGACAAACCTGTCTAGCTTCCATGTGAGTTCTACAGCTCCGAGACAGGCCTCACAATTTCTAGGAAACATCGCCGGCTCTCAAAACTCTCCTCAGCTCTTAAGTGGCACCGTTCATCACCCAATGTTCCTCCCAAGCCCCAAGAGCATCACAGTCCGATCCGCCATAGCTATCAGTGGCCCTCCCCCATTATTCGACAGCCTTTCGGGCTGTCAAGGACATTCTAGCTGACACTGGCTCTCAGTATTCCTCACAACCATCCCTAGCCCTCAGGGAACCTCTTTGGATCTCAGGGGACCCTGCTCTTCTCATCGGGACCCCTTCCAAGCGTCTTGGACATCACAGTCGAGTCCTTTCTAGCGCTCGGTGACAATTTGCAATCGTCAGAGGCTCTCTCCAGTTGTTAGGGGCCCTTCCCAGTCTTTGTCAGTCTTTCTAGCTTCCAAGACTTTCTAGCTCTCACGCGAACCCTCAGTATTCCTCACAATCATCGTTAATCTTAGGGACTCTCCTTAGCTTTCGGGGAGCTCTGTTAGCCTGCCTTCAAGGGCCCTCTCAAGCTGCTAAGAGTTCTTCCCAGTTATCGACAGCTCTTATGGTTTCAAGAACATTCTAGCTCTGAGGCTGGCCCTCAGAATTCCTCACAGTAATCGCCAGCCAACAAGGAATTATGTTTGCCTCTCAGGGTGCCTTGTTCACCCATTAGGGGCTGCTCTCTATCTCAGGAGAATCCTAGTCCAGTCCTCCCTGACTTCTAGAGATCCTCTTCATTTCTTAGAGCTCTCGCCTGCTTTTAAGGGCCCATCATAATCCCCAATAACCCTTTCTAGCTCTCATATCGGGGGAATTTCAGCTTTGAGATGGTCCCTCACCAGTCCACTTCAGCTCTTAGTGGTCCTGCTCATCCCTCAGGGGCCCTTTCAAACCCCAAGAGCACCCCACTATATGAATTATTAATGTAGATATAAGATAATTAAGATAATATAAGGCAATATTTCGGCGCGCCTGGGGGCCTTCTCTGGCCCCCCAGGTGTCATATTCTTATCAGCTGTTATGGGTTCCATTCCAGCTGAGTCTGCTCTTTTCAGATCGTATGGATATTCCAGCTCTTGTCTTCACGGCCCTTGCAAGCCCTCAGGGTGGACGTCTTCAGGTCTCAAGGTTCCTTGCCACACAACCTCTTAGATGCGTTTTAATTTTTCTTCGGTTATATTTTCTGCCCCCAGGACACAATTGTATATTTCTGCCCACTCAGTCGCTCTTTCACGGCTCAGGACACCTCCCGTCCGGCCGGAGTTCCCTCTTTCAAAAGCTTGGACCTCCTCTATCTTGTGAGGGCCCCCTGTGCGATGTCGACCCCCAAAGGCCCAGGGGCCTTTTATACCGGATCTGGGCCCTCCAACGACCTGGAGTCCTCCAGCGGCTAGGGGTCCTCGCCGTTGGTGCAGGGGCATTGCTTAGCGACCCAGGGCCTCCTCTGGCAGGCCGAGAGCCCTCTTTCAACTGCCTGAACTGCCTGGAGGCTCTTATGCCCCTTTCTACACGATTTACGTTATTTCCTCGTGGAATTCGCGCGATTTTGTGGCCAAGCGTGATTTTTCTATTCGAGGCCCCAGTAGGTTTTTTCAGGAGCACCGTAAGATTTTTCAGGAGCACGGCACGGTTTTTTTTCAGGACCGAAGAACGTTTTTTTTCAGAGCCACGGCGCGAAAGAATGACCTCTTCAGCCATTTCTTCCATATCAATAACTTCCTGGTTCCTGTACCTATTCTCTCGTACCCTATAGGAATTACCAGGTGCAACCGCGAATGGAAATATGGTACCAGAAACCGATAACCGGAGAGATGAATATGTTTGCATTTTATTTTTTATAATAACATAAAATGAACATGAAGAAGCCCAGCCAAAAATTATCTGTCTAAATCCGAGGCTTTTTTATTTTGGGTATGGGTTGGGGCGCCCAAGAATTAATTAGACCCCCGTCACATTATTCTGGTTGCGCCCCTGGGGCCATTGGGTCGGTTTTGGTTCACGCTGATAGAGGGGGTCTCAGAGAGCTCTGACAGCTTTTTATCGGCCTGAGGCCCGCTGTCAGCTCTGACAGCGGGCCTCAGGCCGATAAAAAGCCCACCGAGCTACGAAGACAATCCGGGCCGAAACGGAGGATTATCGGTGCTACGTGAAGGACGTCTAAGCCCATGGAGGTGCCACGGGCTGCTAAAAAGCAGTAGCGTTTCGAGGAGGTGAAGGGGCACCGAGCCCCTGGCGGATCCGATCGGGCCCTCCAGTCGACTGCTTTGAGGAGCGGATATATAGCCGAGGACAAATTAAAACGCATCTAACAGCTTGTGTGGAAAAGGCCCTTGCACCCTCAAGAGTCATCCAGAGGGCTGGCAAGGGCCATGAAGACAAGAGAGGACCCACCCGAGAGCTGGAATGTGCATGCCAGCTGGAAAGAGCGGTCTCAACTGGAATGAGCCTATAATAGCTGAGGAATAAACAAGGCGCCTGAGGGCCAGAGAGAGAGAGAGAGCTTGGATTTTCTTGGGCCCCTGTTGGATGAACATGACCCCAAAAAGCTGAAGAGGACTAATCATGGACCAACTCAGAGCTCAAGTGTCTCTAAGCTGAGAGGTAGAGATGGCTATTGAGTGCTGTGATTGGCCAAAGGGCCCTGACGATTGAAAATGGTCTCTGAGCTCTATAAGGACTGGATTGGGATGCTAAAGAGGCTTGGAATGGATCTCTATAAGAAGAAAAGGGTCACCTGAGATCCAAAGAGAGTCCCCAATGGCTAGCGATGGTTGTGAGGAATACCGAGAGCCAGTTTCAGAGCTAGAATGTCCTTGATAACTCCAAGGGCTGCATAGGACTATGGAGGGCACTGAGAGCTAGAGCGGACCGGACTTTAATGCTCCTTGAGCTTGGGATGACACCGGGGGATGAACAGCGACACCTAAGAGCTAAGGAGGGTTCCGAGAGCTGGCGATGTTTGCTAGAAATTGTGAGGCCTGTCTCAGAGCCACATAATTCCTCTGAAAGCTAGGCAGGTGTGTCAAGGACTAAGAATGGCATGTGCAAGTCGGAGAGGGATCATGGCGAATGAATAGGTGTAATTATCTTAAACGACGACTTCGACACGCAGGTACGCTAGCGCGTTGTCAGCAGATGGAATTCCCAGTAAGCTACTGGAGTTTAAGTGTCACCCGGGCCCCGGGGTAGTGTAAGTAAGTTACGCGTGCGTTACAAATAATTGCGTGAACTGGACTATAGCTCTCGGTGAGCTAGCATGACGTCAGCCAGCTGGCAAGCAGTCAGCTGGCTACTGTGTTGACATGAGGAAGCCTGGCGGGTAATAGGAGACGAATCGTGTTTGTTGACGATAGCCGGTTTTACAGCGGATTTTGCTGTGCTGCCAGACCACTCGGTCTCCAGATAGGGCGATCCGCCATAAAAGAATGTGAAGTAAAAAATACAAGCGAATAGTAGTTACAATGATAATATCCGTTTCAGGTCAAAAATATGTATTCAATTGAATGGACCGAAAACTTTAAAAAATATAAATAACGTATTGCATAAGCCACGACAACAAACTTCTTGCTTACGTAACCAAATGGCAATCGCACTCATATCTAGTTCAACTGGCAGGTATCTGGCCGCGACTTGGACCAGACGATCATTGTTTGCCAGATGGCAAATGATGTGCCCGTTTGTGTCTTAAAAAAGCGTCATATATTCCGGTCCTTAGCCCCTGATTGGCTGAATTTCTCACTTTGTGGTGCGTGCAGATCTGCGAGCCACCACCTGTACACTACCGTCTGTGTTTGGTCAGGGAGCGTTGAAGTGGGTTGCATATATATAGATTTTAAAGCTATTTTAATGTCTTGTTAAGGAAAAATTACTTGCTCTGAGGCTGTGTGCTATTATTTTTAATCTGTTCCACCTACTTTTGTTTTCTTGCATCGTGGTTTATTTTTTTTTAAACAGCCTATTTAGATTGCTGGCATGGGAAGGAGGCCTATGCACCAGCCAAGGCTGTATGCAGGCACCAGCGAAATATATATGGAACATTTAAAATTTCGTTGGTAGTTGCCAACAAATGTTTTGGTGGGAAGATATTTGCCATGCTTCTCCATCGAGTGTAGAAGCTTTTTTGTGATTCACAACTTATTTTTTCCTAAATGGCCTGTACAGTTTTAGATATAGCCTGCTCATGCTCTGTACCTGCTTGTAATGAGGAAGGTAAACAGACAAGAGTGACCACTATATCTAATCAAGGGATGAGGCAGGTGTGAAATGTGTATAGTTTATCAAGTGTGCCAAGTGTATGTAGTTTAAATTTGGGTGACTGGCCTGCCACAAGGGTGAAATTCTTGATTAAAGCTATTTTTTGGCATGCAGACAATGGAGACAAGGTCAAATATTCCTTTGACTTCTTCGATGGCCTCTCGTTTGGTCGCTATGCTTTCAAGTTGCAAAAAATGGATTTATTCAATGTATCTTTTTTCGCTGTACAGAAGGTTGAGAAATCTAAATAATTTCTAAGGTCAAAGGTGAAGCTGATTTCTCCGGTCGCCTCGCATTTTTGTTTTCGTTTTCGTCAAAGCCTACCAAAATATAGTACCACGTGATATACCGTGGTAAACCCTCAAGTAACATTTCAAACCGGGACATGTCAAGGTCAAATGATTGAGTCCTTCGATGGACTCGCGTTTCGTCGTTATGGCTTGAATTTGCGGACAGTGGTCGTTATTCGACGTCGCTTGTAGGTACGACATTGGCCTCTCTTCCACCAGTCTGATATGGTTCTCTGCGGAATCAGCATGACAGTCCATACTAAATTATTTCACCATGGGAACGTGCCAAGTTTCGTGGATAATTGGACACCAACATTTCTTATGCGCATCCTACCAGGGCCTCCTGTAACATGTTAAGTAGGTGGGATTCGTTCCACCTAGTGCCGTGAAATCCCACCTAGTGGAGCGAAAAGTCCCACCTAGTCAAATGGAGTTTCAATGGAGGAAACAACCAAACAGAACTTTATTATAGTCCTGTTAGCGGAAATGATTTTTCCTTAGAACGGTGCATTGTTTTCAAGAAAAAAAAATCACTTTTTGTTGCTTGCATTTTTGCAACTTGCTATCATGGTAGCAAGTTGGCAGCACTTATACTGAGGTCAAAGCGACAAGGATGGTTCAAAGTCAAAGTTAGCTGCGCCTTTGATTGTGATAACAGACTCATATCATATTTGACTAGTAGCCAGGGGTATTGTTTTATATACTTTTGTAGGGGCAAGTGCCCCCTCCTCCCAAATCAGTGGCGTTGCCACGAAGTTCTTCTAGTGGGGGCAAGGATAAAAAGGGGCTTCCTGCCCCACCCCATAGGTTAGGTGTTAGGGTCTCGTACGGTTTTTTTTGTCTCATGCTGTTCTGTAAATTGAAGGGTTGGCATAAATGAGTGCTTAACCTTCATACCAAGAATCGCACAAACCATTTGTCGAACGTTTGTCTTCAATCAGGTTCGATTTATTCATCTTGACTTTTTCATTCTTGTGCATGATGCACATGACACAGGTGATAAATGGATGCTCACGGAACCGTTTGGCAACGTACCGAAAGGACGGCCACCATGACGATGTGCCTTGGTTCGGTATTGGGGAAGTCGATGTATGTTGAACCTATTATCACTTAGAAGGACCTGGAGCGCATGGGGTGAAACAGACTGATTATTTGTACACATATTCCGAAATGGTGATCTTTTGGGCATTTCAGTCATATCAGAATTGTTCTCAAGCAAATTTAAATTATTGATATTTTGAGTTGTTCTGACGTATCGCCCCTGTCTCAACGTACCACAGGCGTGGGGTAAGTTGATCCTATTGGTGGGAAATGCTGATCAGAAGTTATATTTATGGAAATAAATGTTGTGACGACTACTTGTGAGTGTTACTTTTAGTGCTGCAGACTTTTTATGATCATTTGTTGTCACTTGACGTGTTCTGGTGGCAAAGCAAGCAAGCGAGAAGAAAAACAACATTTATCCGCAAGTGCCCAGCAATGATCGATATAAATGTGAAATGCATGCATGTAGGCCATTTATCACCAAAAATCACCGTCCGACTGGTTTCGTCTGTCAAAGAGGGGAGAAAGGGCAAGCGGTGGAGCGCGTCCGGAATGGCGTGGTCGCCACCCCTCTCAAATCCCCTCCCTAGGCAGCGGAGTAAACAGGGGAACACCACAGTGCGGCGGCACGGTGCTATGTGTGCGCAGCTTCGGCTAGACCGCAGGTCTTCGCCCGTCCCATGTACCCTACCAGCCGAATTTACAGCACAGTGCCCGAAGTTGTTTCGAATGATCTGCTGTAGATAGTATAGAGGTAGCATGTCATAGTACTGAGATATGTTTTTCACTGGACATGAAAGACTAATTTAGGTGGCTGTTTCGAATCATACTATCTACATGCTATTTTCGGAAAAATGTCGTACTGTGAAAACACTACTGTGAGTACCGATCAAGTACCGCCTCATGCTCGCTGCACACGGGTGAAGTTGTGTATACTGTCTGTCCGGTGTGTCCCCGGACCCCCGAAGGCGTCCTTCCCCCATCCAGTATTTTAGCCTTTAACATGGAACTGTGTGGAGCGAGACCCCTCAAACCGACATGGATCCCCAATTACCAATATGCATTCCAAGACACCACAAATACTGTTGTGAAGTTATACCCTTTGCGTGCGATAGCATTTAAATGTATTTACATTCCAAGGGCGGATCCAGGAATTGTGGGCAGCCACAATGGCCTGGTGGGCCGCCACTTACTTTCTGTAAGGGGCGCCTCTGGCTGAAAAAATCGAGTGGGTGCTGTGCACACGAGCCTTCTCAGAGGGGCGCCTTTTTCCGGCCGGAGGGTCGCCACCTTCCCATGGCGGGGGGGGGGCGCATGCCCCCAGTGCCCCCCGATCCCCCTGTTACATTCAACGTTTATTTCATTGCACACATTTATCTTCAATTTCATACTGTAACGCTGTAAAAACACTACAAAACTTGCTCAGAAGCTGACTCACATTTGACTAGATAGCAGCACGTGATCCGTGCCTGGACCTGGAGTTCCGCCACTTCTGTTCGTGCTGTTCGTGCTGTGCCACCAGTTTTGCTATGAGAAACGAAATTGGAGTCTGTTGGTCAGGCACGGCCTGGACTTCCGTTTGTCAGGTTTGTCCGTTTTCATGGAACTCTGTTGGTCAGGTGAGACATGGATTTCCATTATTGAGATACGATGAGCCTTCCTTGATCTGGTACATAGACCGTATGGTGTAGGTACGACGTTGGCTTCTCTTCCACCAGTCTGATATCGTTCTCTGCTGAATCAGCATGGCAGTCCACATTGAATTCCTTGACCATGGGAACGTGCCAAGTTTCGTGGACAATTGGACACCAACATTTCTTATGCGCATCCTACCAGGGCCTCCTCTAACATGTTAAGTAGGCGGGATTCGTCCCCCCTAGTGCCGTGAAATCGCTTCTAGTGGAGCGAAAAGTCCCACCTAGTCAAATGGAGTTTCAATGGAGAAAACGACCAAACAGAACTGTATTATATTTATCTTAGCGGAAATGATTTTTCCTTGGAACGATGCATGGTTTTCAAGAACGAAACATGCACTTTGTGTTGCTTGCATTTTTGCAACTTGCTACCACGGTAGCAAGCTGGCAGCACTTATACTGAGGTCAAAGCGACGAGGATGGTTCAAAGTGGCTTGTTTCTGTTAAAAACTCATGCTACAAAGCCACCAATTGGGTGTATTACCACAACGTGCATATTTGCCCTAGGTGGGGGGGGGGGGGCGAGTGGATTTGGAGGGGGCCCACCTACCCCAATTTTGACAAATCCCCGATTTCGACCACTACTTTATAAAAAGGGCCGATTTTAATTTGTTTAATATAATAATTATTGGCCAACTTAGCTATTCTGTGGAGGGGGGTCCAATATACCACCATCGTTTCCGAATCACCGAATTTCAACTCTAAATCCCCTCGCCCGGTTCAAAGGTATTTCTTTTAGTAACCCTTGATAAGTCACCTCGCATTGCTGAAATTACATGTCTACAAATAAATCATTTTAAAACGCAAATTTTTTTAATTTCAGGCATTCCAGTTCATAGCGCCCGGTCGTCACCACGCCAATGTTCGTGCTCGCGTACACCCGCCTTGCGCATTCGGTGCATTCGCCACACTTCGTGCGGTTCTACGGTTTCTGCTGGGCCTCCTATATACGTTTAATTAATTGCTCCGACATCATAGATTTCCACCATATTTGACGTTATGGAATGCTTCGTATGGTTGTGCGCTGGGAAAATTATATTAATGCAATTCGATTATTAGTTCTCTTTCCCACATTTTCTGGTGGTTAAGAAATCCGGATACCCGCTGAGCTTTGACGCACCTGTTGGCTAAATATGCTCCCAGATTGACTACGGAACCGAGACCCTGGCTACGTGTTCCCTTTTTGGACACGTTGCGTTTTTCTTCGCCTACAGATGCTTTAGGGTTCCAGCCCATTTTTGTTATGGGCCCGGTACATTTCGGAGAACCCGGCTCTTGTTAAGGTTTATTGATTTTTGTGCACCAACTTTTGTTTTAAAGGCGCGTTTTCGAAGATCCCGATTTGTCTACTTAGTGCCCGGTCTTTTTGTTCCTGTTTAGGATCACTGCTTTTTGCGGGCCCCAGCCTGTTTTTGATGGCCTCATGCGGTTTCATGACACCGGTTTGCTTTCAGGGCCTCCGGTGTTGTTTTAGAGCTCTCGGTGTGTTTATTTATGGCTGGAACGCATGCTTTAAGGCCCTGCCGCTTATTGCCAGACTCGGTGCTCCTTGGAGGTCCCGGTGCATTTTCGACCTCCCCGTGTGCTCCCACTGTGTTTATTTGTGACGTACATTTGTGGGAACCCAGCACCATTTTGATGTTTCCGGTGCGATTTCTCGGGGTCCTGGCGCGACTTTTCGGGCTTAGGTGCGTGATTCCGGTGACCCACGCCAGTTTTCTGGACTCGACACGATTTTGGGAACCATGTCTGGAAGTTTTTGAAGTCTGAATCCCGGCCTGATTGTTCCGCAACTCCCCCCCTCCGGGTGCATGTTACTGTGTCCCGCGGCGATGTTTCGAGCTCCGGCGCATCTTTTTCGGGGTCATCGAGATTTTTGAAGGCATCTGGTGCTATGTTTGGGACTCCAGAGCGTTTGTCCTGGCTCCGACATTTATTTTGTGGAATCCCTCCTTCATAAAAATTGCATCGAGACCCTGTGGGGTCCCGATGCAATTTTTGGGGCCACTCTGTGCATATTTGAGACACTCGACGCCAATTTTTTGGGGGAGCCCCGTAGGGATTTCTTTTTTAAGTCCCTACTCAAACTTTTGAGACTACCGACGGGAATTTTGGTCCCTAGCGCGATATTTAGGGGGCCCAATGCAAGTTCACGGGGCGCGTTGTACTTAGCTGGGGCCCCAGCGCGATTTTGAAGAACCCCGGTGATAAATGTCGGGCCCCGGCGTGACTTTTCTGGGGCCTGCTGTATTAATTTGAAGCCCTCAACGCGAATTCTGGGGTTCCCGATACGATTTTTTTGGGACTCAGCGCTATTTTTGGGGGCACTGCCGCGAGTCTTGAGAGCCCACACATGTCAGGAGGGAGGGAGCGCTTGCCCTTTAGTACGCCATTGCGGCTGCTCAACGATATTTTTTTACCGATGGCACCCTTCAGAGCCTCTTCATTTTAACAGCATTGTTCAAGATATATCGATATATGCATAGGGGAAGGCAACCCAAGGCGTATAAGGCCTTGCGATAATGCAAATTCGGTGTTTCTCAAAATACAACTGTCCACCCAAGCGAAAACGCAAGATGGTCAAGGATCATGTTATTCAAGAATGTTTTGGAAGCAGACATTCCTAATGATTGCTGATTTACTACTCGGATAATTTGTGATGACACATAGCCTGTGAAGCCCGTTTATTGGCCAGATGGGCTTCTAGTATTTCTGGTGATTCTATTGTACAAATATTTTCACTATATAAATGATTAAATATAATTTTGCTGCGACCATACACAGGCATTTTAATTGCTGAGTCTTGGGGGACACGAAAGAAATTGAAGGGGACAAATCGTCACTTTTCACAGACTGGGGGAACATGTCCCCCAGCCCCAGAGATTGCACCCATGATGGCAAGTAACGCCGGATCAATATAGGTGTTGCGGAGCGCACCATTGTGCTCGCCGAATGTTATGGTCAGCCAACGTGCCTGTTGGCCCGAAGTGTGCCGCGAACGTGTCACCGGTCGCTTCTGCGCCTGCGCCGCACGTGGTTAGAGAGCTGTCCGCCAGAGCGCTCTATTTTTCTCCCGACTGTTCGTGGGTTAGGTCGCGCGATCCTTCGTGGCTGTGATTCATTGCTTTTCATCACGCTTTCGGTTCTTTGCGGTAATATGACCTATCTGAAATCAACATTCAGCGGTGGATCCGAACCCACGCCGACCACTACCACGGTACCTCTCCTCCATTACCTGACGACTACCACGGTACCTCCCTGGCTTCAGACTAGCCAGCATTACCTTTCCGCCATTACCTGCCATTACCATGGTGCCCATTTCTCCCTAGTGGCTTTCCCGGATCCAACGCCTCCCACGCACCTAGGCGCTACATGGGGTTTGAGATTTATGTGCGCTAAACATGAGCGCTTTATCCAAAATCAGCACACACAAGTGCCCTAGAACCAGCCTTGAACCACATTGACCCCATGTGCCTGTGTCTGGTCAGTGCCCCATGTGCCTGTATCTGTGTCTGGTCAGGTCTCTGGTCAGTAAAAGTAAATGGTCAGCTGGCCGAAAGTGGTCCAAACCGTTAATTCATAGGGTAACTTCGGGTGCTGGATTCGAATTCAGTTTTCATCGTTACGCACTAAGGCTCAACGTGTGTTTGGAACCCAAAAACCAAAATAACATTCACCCTCCGTGACTTGATCTGATCTGCACAGGAACACGTTAATGCTATGGGATCATGCCACCCCTCAATGGACTTCAAATTGAACGAAAAACACGGTGATATTTATTTCACAGGGGAATCATGCTTTTTTGCAATCACTAGTTTTCATTCAAGCCTGACAAGTGCGAAATCTGACAAACAAGTTGCCGAAAAGTCGTCGCAGGTCAGTAACGTGACGTTATCTGACAAATTTTACACCAAACGTTCCGCAATTAATACCTGCAGATGTGCACATAGTTTGGGCCCGCTAGCCCCCCTCCACACACACACTTCGCTTACCTGCCATTTGGAAACAGCTGGGCAGAATGCAACCTCATGGGCCACCGAAAGTGGCAAAATGCCGAAGTCCTGCGCCGGTGAAGGACATTTTGCCACGTTCGCGAAAACATGGTTTTGTTGCCCCTAGAGCATCTCCAAGTGGAGAAAGCGAGTCACATGCGACGAGAGCCAGCGTTTTCTGCCGAGCGTTTTATTAGCTCGCAATTTATGCCCGATTTCTACTTTTCTTTCTACGAGTCATTTGGTGACCTCCAATATCACTTGGGTGTTTTAAAGTGTTGTTTTCTTTCATTACCTGTGTAGCAGTGGTAGTAGATGTACGCGCTGGATGTGTTCACCAGTGATTCTCAATACTCCGGGATGCTAGTGATGTGTGATTTGTAATACTTCGACTCATAGGTAAGGAGCTAGGTGAGGTTCACATAATTTTAGACACTTCGTCGATAGTAGCAGAAGGCATTCTTTTTGTAGTGCCCAGGGGCAAAATTAGATGCCTAGTTCAGTCTTAGATGCACGTTCATATAATTACTCCTAACTCCACAAAGGTCATCCGACGTCAAGCTAGGACATTGATCTTGGAAACCGTCGAAAAACCGTCGAGGTGAGCGAACCATACGAGTGTCCATCTCGAGAGTAACTCCAGCCTTGCCTAGAGGGGTGATCATTTCACCACAGGATGATAAACAAGCCTTCGGTGCGTCATCGACATTCATGTTATGGGCGACATGGCGCCTTCGGCAATTGGCACACTATTGGCCCAGGACATCAACTCAACCATCGGCAAAGGGAGCAGGACCTCGGATAGCATGTCAGCTGGGTGGGCAAGCGTCCTAGTCGAACCAACTGGCCACCCATTCTGTCGAGCTGATCCACCCAGATAAAATCTGCAAAATAGTAGGGAAGATGGAAAACAGATAACCGTCCGTCACGGTCCGGCACATATATCGCGCAATACAGGTGTTTTTTTTTCGGACAGCTGTGTACCTTGAGAATGTAGGCACCTTCTTGGGACATACGGACACCGCTCTTCCTAATATGAGGACCATCATTGGCTACATGATATGCTCCTCTTCCGACAAGAAAGGCAGCATTTTGGGCGGATGGGTGCTTCGAGAATGCAGGCGTCCTCATGGGCCAATCGGTGCTCTCTTTGCAGTCAGACGCCTACAAGGGCCAGGGAATACTTCTGTTGAAATTATATGCGCCGTTTCAGATAGTTAGTACCCCTGATGCAAATTTGGGCACCCTCCTGGAGCACTCTGGCGTCTTTCTTGACAGTACTAATACAGACACCCTTCTGAGTGCCACTCTTTAGAATGTCTGCGCCTTACTGGGCCAGGCGAGCGCTCCCATGCAAATGTAGGCACACTTCGCAACACAGTGTAGTGACTGGCCCAGCATGGCCAAAATCATCATTGGTACAGCTGAATAAGGCAACAAAGATCATTGCCTCCAGGCAATTCTCTATAGTTCAGATCGAGAAGACGCCTGTCGATGTTATCATTCACGAGGGAAGGAATTATTTTCAAATTATGACTCCAAGGACCAAGGCTGTACGACCCAAAAGCATGTTCGCAAAAACGTATGATGAACTACTTGGCAGAAGCAAGGACATGCCAAGGAAATTAAATACAGGTCATTCGTTTGGTGGGCCAGGTACCATCTCCTCGGGGGAGCACCACCAAATGAGAAAAATCAATCGGGTGAGCTCAAACCTCATAGAGGCTAAACTTTACCAGCGAGGTGACATTGGCTGAAAAGAGAGGAAGAGGCTGCAAACAACCGTTCCTGTGGGAACGTCGTTCTGGGGGACGCAGAGGCACAGCCAAGGGAGTGGCGCAGGGCCTCGGCTAAGGAATTTTGACCACTGGGGCAAATCATAAAAAAGGCTTCCCATTGGCAAACAATAGTGGAAGGCATTGATACAAAAATGTGTGATTTCATTGTTTTTGAATGATGTAGGTATTAACCATTCGATTAGTTAGATTTTCATAAAAGAAAATCAATAAATAGGTACGCTCCAGTCAGTCATAACAAAATAGATGGTTTAGTGTCACGTCATAGGTATATTGATTATATGTATATGTTAACACAACATACACCGATACACGCAATCGTAGCTCGCTCGCAGACTCTGTTCTGGACACAGCCGATGTACAAACCTGAGATATGCGCCAGTGTTAACACGCAGACAACAAATCCATATGTGACTTCTTGACTCGCTATCACACTACCACAAGCACCATAACACTCCGCTCCACTCAGTCCATACCAGGCCAGCCACCCACACCTACATAGTTCCAGGTCCTCGCCGACACAGGGCAGGTCGAACAACAGCTGACACTGCCTCTGGCGGCAGAGAAACCATCGCCCGTGTCGGCGACACGGGCACGCCGCCGGCCCCGCCCGACTCCCCTGCAATGGTTTCCTCGTGGGAACACATGCCACTCTACCCTCGTCAATCGCCTTCGCCGCGCTCAAGCAACACTTGTCCCACAGGCTCGCTCGAAAAACATCGCAGCTTTTCTAGACCGCCACGCTGAGGTGACTACCGTACCCCATCCCTTCCCCATTCCCCGCTCCCGCTGTTTGAGTGGCTCAAGTGTCCGGGCGTCGGCCACGGGGCCGCTAGAGTATCGTTTTCGACTCGCAAATCACACGTTACACCTACTCGGTCTCGCATGACTGGGACTCTGTCTCTTCTACAGCGCCCCGGCAGGCCTATAGAACTTCCTGATGAACTCCCGTTGCTTATAAACAGCTGGATCGGGGTGCTTGTTCCGGCGCTGCTTCGCCATTAAGAAGGCTGCCACGGCAGGCCGCGGGTCATAGCTGGCCGTGCCTACGCCGTTGACACTGATCATGAGTCGGTCGTTGGCCGTGGTCAGCTGCATACCGAGGCGGTGGCTGCTGCGGATAGCGTTGTAGTGGGAAACTGCCCGCTCGGTACCCATGCTGTGGGGCGCGACGCACAGCAATGACTACAGCAACTTCTTGCACACCCCAGAGGAGCATCTCGTCATCGCCACTAGCTTGTTCTTCGCATCAGTGTGCTGTGCTCGTACCTCAGTCATCTTGCCCCAGTCATCGCGCAGACGTCAGTCACAAGTCGCGACACACTCTCCGGGCCGAACAGTCCAGAGGTCAGATCCCGGCCAGCAGCTACAAACGCAGCCACTGAAGGCGCTTCCAGCAGCTGTGACATGACACGCACCACGTCCTCTTGCTCCACGTTGAGCCTGTCTGTCAGGAAGTTGATGGCAGAGCCGACGACTTCCAGCCTGACGGCACCAAAGTTGCGCTTTGTGGTCACATTGCTGTTGTGACACTGAGCTCCACCCTCCTCCTGGACGTCTCCCAACTTCTCCTCTTGGCCACCTGGTAGAGGCTTGGTTTCCATCAGCTTCAGCTGCATGACCGCCTCATCTCGTGCCGCCAGAACTTCGGGCAGTACCAGGTCACCCCTCTGGAATGTCTTCTGTAGGTGACAGAAGATCCCACAGATGTCAGCCATAAGACCTGTCAGACGGACAGTCTGTCCGCCGGCTGTCCACTTTCGCAGAAACCCCTTCGCCTCGGCCTTTTCCGTCCGACTTCCTGACACCGCCACACTCTCCCACACTTCCCTGCACGCAGCCAGGTTGGACAGAGTGGCGTTGATCGAGGACAGCAGATGTTCCGCGAACCTCACTTCAAACACCGGAGGAAACGCCACCACGCCACCGCTGTCACGGAGCTTCTTCGTCCGTATCTTGGACGTCCGGAAGTGGCTGCTGACAGCGCGGAGGTCAGACTTCCAGTGCTGGATCTCAGGGACCGTTTTCTCCACGCTCTCCAGAGCGAGGTCACTCCGGTGACACACGCACCAGATCGTAATAATCTGTCGACCTAACAGATCGTTGAGGCGCCTCCACAAGCCTGACTGCCGACCCGTATTGGCACTCTCCCCATCGGTGGTGACTCCCACCATCGTCTCAGACGGCAGACTCAGCTCCTGCATGATCTGCTTCACCGAGTCCAGGAGACCTTGTACTCCGCCTTCCTCCGGCTCTGTCGGTTGGTTATTGGTTTTACGACACGTCGACCGTTGAGTCATGTAGCGTCGCCAATCTCTCACGCCGGTTGGTCGCGGGCGAAGAGTAGCGACAGGTGAGACTCGAACCCACAATATTTCGATTGTGAGACGAGCATCTTACCCCTAGACCACTCGTCCCCTCCTCCGGCTCTACCACGCCTGCCAGGAAGGATTGGAGCTGGCAGTCATCATCTATCACACGAACCGTGACAAACTTATTGTCCAGTTGTTGCCGGTCCATACTGCCGTCGATCTGTATGCTGTACACCAGCCCAGCAGCAATCTTCTCACTCAGTTTCCTCCTCTCTAGCTCAGCGACGATGCCCAGCATCTCACGATAGACGTCAGGGTTGCGGTAGTGGAGGGCTTCTGCAGCTGGCTCCGTAGGAACCAGGTTCACGTCCCAGCCGCCTTCACTCAGAGCCGTCCAAACCTGGCGCTCGCGGACGGTCGCCAGTGACCGGGCAGGCCAGGACCATGCAGAGGGCGTCTCAAGTAGGCTGTCGTTGTAGACTGTAATGGCCAGCTCTACCAGCACCTTGGTCACGCCAGCCTCGGTCTTCTTTAAGACCGCACCCACGGGTGTTTCCCGCTTTTGGCTTCCCACTGACGTTGGAAATTCTCGACTTCGACAGCAGCGGCGTGAGCTCGTGATCCCATGTGGTCTACTGCTTGTCTCAGCCGTTCCTTTGAATCGGCTCGCACACCGGTGGCCATGTGGACGCGCCCATTCTGAGACACCTTAGCCGCTTCAGTGTGATGACGCTCGCAGGTGGTGCATACCAAGACAGCTCTTTTCCTGCCCTATCCACCTTCCTGTCTGTTCTCTAAACGGAAGTTTTCGAATTTGTTTGTCAGCCAGCGTGCATCCAATTTCGCACCTTTGTACCAGTTGGCGGGGTCCTGGCTAGCACTGACGCTGGGGACTGGCGTAGGACTATGACTAGGACTGGCGTTGGGACTGGCTTCCTCGGCGACTGGTTGAGGCGAAAGAGTAGGTTGACCAGTAGGATGAGTTGTCGGGCTGGCCGGGTGAGATGGTACCGTGCCAAAGACAGCAAAAAAAAACACGGAAAGATGGGTTAAGGAGAGATACATGCATAGAAATTCGTCTTCTGGATAGGTATTTGCTCGGTCGACACGATAAAATCCGAAGTTGCGAATGCCCCTTTATGAAATTATTGGTGAGGACAAATCATTAATAGACAACTATACGGAAATTGGTCAAACATTTTATCCCAAACAAGATATGCTCAGTGATAAAACATATGAAGTTACCTGATGCAGGTCTTCTTGGCCACCTAGCGGCGCGAAAGCAACAAGCCAATCGGAAGGCACGCGTCGCCTTGGCGACGCGCGGGACCATGACGTCACCCGTCTACACTCTATAAACCTTGAAAAAAGGAGTGCCCACGCACCCAACACTCACGACCAAGACATGACACCGGAGCGAAATGGCACACGATGTATCGCCACGCTGTTCGAACTATCGCCACAAGTGGTCGTCAGCAGTATGGCAACGGGTTTATCCACAACACAAAGACTGATGTCACGACTGCGCAAGACCGTCGCAAGTCTTAATAGGGTACGCACTAGATTTCAGCACAAGGCATCTAGCACTCGCCATAGGCGCCCCAACAAGCGTTCCACAATCCGCACAGACATTACACAGTTTCACAATGTGGTGTAGACCCGAAACAAACCGCCCATCCACTAACGCATCCCCGGCGGGATCCTCATTTCCGCCCAACGCTAGTTATAACAATTGGTACACTATCATCTTATTCTAACATCGCGCAACCAGGTGCTCACATCACACACGTTTTACACTGTAACCAGCGACTGTTCTAACAACAATTCGTACACTAGCATCTTAATCTAACAACGCGCAACCTCACATCATACACGCGTTTACACTGTAACTAACGACTATTCTAACAACACCCAACCAGGAGCTCGCTTAACCCGACTCGATTTAACCCGACTCGATCGTCGCAACACAGTTGGCGGTACACTCGGGGAAGTCCAGGCCCGGTACACTCGGGGGAAGTCACCTGTCTCTGACCCCACTCCCTCCACGGATGGGACATCAGGGCTTTCTATTCCTAAGCTAACCGTAGTGCCCGTCAACGCCGATTCTCTCCTGACAGCGGGGCACCCATCCCCTTCTTCCCTCTGAACGGAAGTTGCTTGGGTGGGACCCAGATCGCCGCTGTTACTGTCGTCACCACCAGCCGCTAACGCATCCGCGCCGAGATGCCCACTTTCCCCAACGATGCGAGTTCCGAGAGCGGTGCTTCCGGAGGAAGGATGTGAACCCCTTCGCCTCCAGATTCCAGCACGCCAGGTCGGAATATGTCACATCGAACGGGTGGTGCGGGTGACCCAACCCCGGACGCCGGGGCGAGCGGCTCACCGAAGCCCTGCCCCGCATCATCCACACTCAAGTCGCGTCCTGCTGGCGTGTCTGTTACGCCAGCTGTACATCCAGGCACTGCATCCCTAGTCACCTGAGTCCAGTCCGGACTCGGAGCTCTAGTTCGGCTATCCTCTTCTCTAACCGAGCAACAGCTGACGCTTCAGGCTGGGCCCCCCTGCAGCCATCTGGCGCACCGGCTGCATCACGTGCCGAGCGGCACTGCACACGTGACGTACTTTTGCCACTGCATCCTCAAAAGTACTCGCTCCCGACGCGAGCAGACCCTCCAATGCTTGTCCTGGGCACTCACGGTTCCGACGCTGAGAATCGCACGCAGGAGTTGCGAGTCAGTCCTTCTGCGTAGGGCCTTGGCCGTGTCCTCGAGATGCCACGTTGCTACGCGGAGTCGTTACGTCATCTCAATCAGCTGACGCGCAGACGAGTACTGGAGGCGCCTGCTAGTCTGCCGTTGCTAGGCGACAACAGCACTGTCACCAGAACCTGTATCTGGCAGGGCCGCCATCTTGCAATCGCCGTACATCTTGCTCGCGACCCCCAAACTCATCACTTGCACGCAATCCTTCTGTGTAAGTGGCTGCACTCACGTGTCACACCGAGCCAAGTCATAAGTCACTACACACCGTTACGACAGGATTCCGACGACGCGAATCCTCCGCTCCTCAGTTCTCAGTCCGCCACAACACTCAATCGAGTCATCTGGCTTCCGTCGTGCGAGTCAGACGATCCGAAAGCTGTCAATCCGACCGCTGCCACCAATGTAGTCGCTGGGTCCGAACAATGCAGTCGCCGGGTCCGAACCGCAAACACGCATGACAGCTTTCAGTCCAACCCGCACGGGCGGACCGCACGTCCGCCCGCGGCCAGCTGTATTCTCACACTCCCGCGGCCGGTGATCTTTCGGCGCGAAAGCAACAAGCCAACCGGAAGGCACGCGTCGCCTGGCGACGCGCGGGACCATGACGTCACCCGTCTACAAATATATTCCACTCATGATCGCTCAGAAATCCACTAAAATTTGAACTTATTGACTTCTTGCGCGGTATGTACAGTACGGATTGAGGGAAATGAGACACGGAATTGAAGGCATGATAAATATTCGTGTAATGTTTGGCTAGCTGCTCAAGAAGTTGCCTGATATAATAATAAATATATAATATCCAGCAAATGGTCCTTCAACCCATCGGTCACTAACGCTATCCTTAAAACCAGTGACTCAGCTTAGAAATCACCGAAAAGTAATTCAATTCAGGGAGCATCCACTCCAATCTCCCGCTCTTTACAAGCCATATGCATGAAAGCGGCCAATGCGGCGAGCAATTCATGTCCTACATTCACACGTGTCGCCGTTCTGGTGGATGCATCTGGAAGCTTTCGCGCGGTGTCTCCGATTGGTAGACCCGGTGGAGACGTGGAGTGAACCGTACGGTCGATTATGACATGCAATCGTCAGCTGATATTATAGGTTTTGAGCATTATAGATTCTGTGCATTATAGGCTTTGAGTATTAGTGGTTTTGAAGCATTAGATGCTTCGAGAGTTATACTTTCTGAATATTAGTTGAAATGCAGCATTATAGGAATTGAGCATTATAGGTTTCGAAGCATTATAGGTTTTGAGCATTACATGTTGTGAAACTACCCACAGTAGCCATTATTACAAAACAAAATGCTGTCACTGGCTGCAAATAAAATACAGACGGTGAAAAAAATAACGACACCCTTCCCATTATTATAAAAAAGACGCCGTGGCGTCAAACCTTGTCTTCTTTTCTCCACTTGTCTGTATTTTTTTGCCCAAATAGAAGACACAGCTTATGACGTCATTCACCCTAGAACTTTACGACAAGGAACTTGTAGGTTTCATTGGTCGATATTTCAATAAATTAAAAACCTGCGTTAGAAGAATCCTGCAGTGATATGCTTATCATGAAATTTTAGTTATATTTGCAGTATATGGTTTATAATCTATCATTTTTGTGTGATTACCACCAAGAACATTACATTTTTACTGCAAAAGCGGTGGATTGCTATCCAAAATATTCCCAAACATGTTGTACTTTCTCAAACTGCTGCTCCAATTTCCAAGGAGATCTCGTCAAAATGTGCCATAGTATGCAGTTTGGGGAATGGTGTGCACTGCCCGGGGATACCACTTCAAATATGCTAGGGTGCTCCGGGCACTAATTTTGTAGTTTTCCACTCCATTATTACTGTGCATCACCATATGCTTCACGGTAACCTACATTTTTTAGGGGGGCCTGGCTATGCCGAACAGTATAGATATAAATACTCTAGGCACTGCTCCCACCACTTTATGCACAAGTTTAGCATTAACCATATGGTGATACATGAAAACAATTCATTTAAAAAAGATGTTATAACCCCCCCCCCCCACCAACCTTTGGGGATGTTTATTCACCAAGAGTTGGTGGGTCCTCTGCAGAGTTGGGGGCAAACATGATTTACTTCATTTCTTTCCAAGCAATGTCATATAATTGAGGTGAAATTTTGCCAGAGCTACAGGATAGCTTGCTCCTCCCCTGCCTCCCCCTAATCTGCAGTCCCTTTCTACACATTACATTACCCATATCATAAACTTGTGATAATTTCCAATTTTGCATTGTGTGTGATGCAGAAGCAAGTTTGCCACCATTAACTGTGCAAATTGTTCACATTGACTTATGTGGATATAAATTGTATTACTCACCTGGTGAATAGGTATATAGCATGGCTTGTTGAACTTATATTTCCTGGCAATGCTCAGAAAATATGTAGTTTATGTCAAGCTCTTACCTACCTGAGGTTCATTTGGCAATTAGTTGCTGGCTGTCACCACTTTTTGAACACAACATAACCTAACTCTTGCAAACAAGTGAATATTTTCGGTTTTTAGCTATGCATGAACTAAAATATCATATGGACTGAATGTGGGACAAATGCCACCCTGGTGAATGGAATATTTCTTTATTTTTGTCTAGGGCACACCACATTGTGTATTTTGCTCCTACAGTGCAGAAACTCACTAATTCTAGTCTCCGTCATCGTATAGCTCTTGTAATTTTTTACACTATCTAGGTCGTATTAGAATGCTTAAAATATAAGTTGTATTTATTTGCAGTGGAATAAGCTGCAAAAGTGGTCCCAGTTTTGAGTCATTTCCATTCTTGCCCAACCCGATCTTGTTAAGCTTGTGATTAAGCCATGATTCGCATACGCTATCCACACGGTAGCATCCGGCTGGCAATGGAGAAGATGACACGGCTGACTTGCTTCTTTTTCACGACACGAGCCCGAGTTATTTTACAAACGTGATGCAATTTTCTGCGCAAAGACTGCCGCAGTTAAGGTTTATAATATCCAAAACGCAGTCGGTGTCTGCATTTCCATGTCTTCTTTTCGTTGCTGCGATTTTTTTTACTGGGAGGTTTATAATAATGGATGGCATCAAACCGATGAAAAAAAGACAGCCGGTGACTGCATTTTGTTTTATAATAATGGCTACAGGATGTAGTATTAGAGTCTTTGAAGCATTATAGGATTTGGATATTATATATTCTGAACAACTATATGTTCCAAGCATTATATGGTTTGAGACATTATAGGTTTTGAGTGTTATAGGCATTGAAAACTCCACAAGACGAGGAAGAAGAAGCTCTGAAGCACTATAGGTTTTGAGTATTATAGGTTCTGAAGCATTATCGGTTTTTGAGTATTATAGGTTCTGATATGTCCCCGACCCAACAGTTCATGTCCTTGGTTCATGTGATGTGGAACCAATAATCATAACTACTGAGAATGAACCTGACCTGATCTTGAAACAGTATGCCTCTTAGAAGTTCACATATTTGATATGGGTCTAAATCTGATGATAGCTCTTCCCACTGAACTTTGCCAAGGAAGATCTTCAGTTGATCACAGTTCCATTGAGCACAATTTGGAACCAGTGTCCTGTTCTTCTTACCAGCATATCCAGCATACAAGGAAAAGTGGGTAATGTTATTATCACTATCTGCTAAGGTCTCTGCTATTCTTGCATTTTATATACAATTTTCCTCATTGGTGAACACTAGGTCTAATATTTAATTTCTCCTTGTGGGTTCATTTACCATTCAAAACAAAACATTTTCCTCAACACAAGCAATTAAACCCTCTCCTGATTGGGGTTGGATGTCTCGGTTTGTCCCTCAACCTTGTTATATGAAAGTATCTCAACAATAATGTTATGCCATGCATTTTTATTTATCTCCACATCAATATGTCCCATTCCTCGGCATGCAATCCAACCATGACCATTCTACACCCTCACTACACACACTGTCTATAGGTAGGTACCATGACGTTGCTTAGCTTACCATACATGCAGGAGTGTTATATCTCCTTTCCTTGACTTCCTTTGATGAGCAAACATGCTGTAGACAGTTATAGCAATGTCCAACATATTATCTCCCAAAAATGCAAAAATGTGTATAAATTGCATGATCCATGTTACCCATATCAAATCTAGTTTTTTCAGACCTCAAAATTAACTGTTCAATTTTGTTTCTATCACTTCTGGCATTTCCATCAAACATGATCAGCTTTTTCCTTCTGATCAAGTGATCAATGGTGGTTGCCTAATGCCCAAAGTACAGTGCATTCATCCATGCCTGACCACACAGCTCTGAGCCACACTACACTGACTTTCCCGGCTTGGCTCTTCAATACATCCTGTGGGGTGCAGTGGAGTGAACATGCTGGTGTGTGTGGTGCACCTGGAGTGCAGCCAGAGTGGCCAATATGGTATGAATGTCCATCCATCCCCACCTTCTTCATTGTGCTCATAGCCCTGACATGTCCTTAGTTGTGACAGTCTTGATGATGATAAGTGAGTGAACATTTGCATATGACAGCAGGTTTGTGTTGACCTAAAAATTTGATGTCTGTTTGTTATTGGTTTATCCTGCATTATATTGTCTTGCTGTATCAACCTTTTGCAACACAATTTTCAGTCCATCTGTTTTTAACAGGTGATCCTATTGGATGTGCTGATATCAAGCAATGGACAACATTTCTCTGCAGGTGAGTATTTATTGGAATGCAGAAACCTCATTTCTTACCTTTCCAAGGCCATTCAAGCAAGGATAGAACGATTTTTTAAATATTCCTGCAGGTTGTGTGATACATATATTTTTAATTTGTATGTTATCATGCTATAGGGTATGATGAAGAAAGTGTCATGTTGACACCATATGCAACCATAATAAATTGTGAACAAATTTGCATAATTTCCATGTATCACTGTTGACACTTGCTTGTAGTATTCATTAAATGGAGACAAATCAAATGTGTCAGCTTTCCATGCACCTCACTGTAGTTCATTTCTTCCTTGTATCTTTAGCTGTTACTCTTTAGCTGTTCATGTACTCATGTTATGATGGTTGCAAAATGCTGGCAAAACCCTGGAGCAGACCACAATGAGCTTATATCTCTGGGATCAGGAGTACCTCCGGATTTATAATCATGAATCTGTCATCGTCTCCTGCATCAGTTTCATATATCTTGACAGCAAATGCTTTTGCCAACTCTGATATTAACAGTTGATGGAAACATCTTGCCAACCCTGGTTGAAAGTTGGGGGGGGGGGAGTCTTTAAGCCTCCACATAGCTATATATCTATATTAGATTAGAGTAGAGATTATCACATTAGATTAGCTTATTGGATTATATTAGATAAGTGAAGTATTCTCCATGTTGTTAGCTATTCATGTACACTTATTATGGAGTACTAGGCCATGTTTTAACTGATTTATTTGTGCAAATCCTTTCACTATATATCTCTGATTTGACAGTTGATAAAAGAATTGATAATGCCTATGGGTTGGTGGAGATAAATTTAAAAGTGCAATGGTGAACTTTAAACTACTCAACTCGTTTTCCATAAAATATTGTGCATCCCAAAGTATAGTTTTATTAACTTCATCAGGAAATAACAAAAATAATGATGAAGTTCATAAAACGAAACATAGTGAATCTTGCTATTTTCAAAGTAAATTTTGAAATTTTAAGTTCGCAGTTGCACATTTCTGGTTGTCTGTTATGGTGTTCCAAACGTTTGGGGACCATAGTGTTCTTTGCAACATTCTTGCAATGGCAGTGGTGTTCAGGCTCGCTAAGAATTCCTCACATTTTTCTTTATTCTCAGGCAGATGAGATCGAAGCTCTGTCCTCAATCTATGAACAAGAATGGAACGTTGTCAGTGAAACCTCCCGAATTTACTCAGTAGCGGTTCGTGGTGCTGGCAAAGACATCACTCTGCAGGTGAAACTCATTGTCATCAGTGACACCAACAAGGAGATGGTGATATATATATATATATATATCTAGGCTGTGCTCAAGTTTTACCCGAGAACACTTTGTCGAGTCGATTATTTCGCCATTTGTTCGAAGACTGCATGGGATAATATTGAATTTAGTTGGCGATATTTACCACTTAATGGTATAGTGAACAACCTATGC
Organism: Ashinkailepas kermadecensis; assembly: GCA_034440615.1. NCBI lineage: Eukaryota > Metazoa > Arthropoda > Thecostraca > Neolepadidae > Ashinkailepas > Ashinkailepas kermadecensis. The sequence continues at coordinate 86,985 of JAOTOM010004810.1, read as the reverse complement.
CAAACCTGCAATATATTAAGGTTGAGCCACTTACCAGTTGGCTAAAACTAGCTTTATCCAGCCGGTTTTAGGTATCCTTGCAATAGTTTTAGCCATTTACATCTATGCATTGTGTATATCTTCCCAACCTCAAGCTGCTGATCCTGCTAATCTGTCCGATCGCCATGATCCTGGTCACTTGTCCGACCTGTCTGACCCGTCCAGCTCTGCTGAGTGCTGACTCATAACCCGTCTGACTCGTCCGGCCCTGCTGATCCATATGGCCCATCTGACCCGTGCTGACCCGTCTGAGCCGTGTTGACCCTGCTGACTCTCTGACCCTGCTAAGCCACTTCACCCATTCGACCCCTCTGACGTTTCCGACAGGTGACGTTGCCGGCCGACTACCCGGCCGAGTCGCCGCCGCAGTACGAGCTTCTGGCGCCATGGCTTCGCGGCGAGCTGCGATTCCGGCTCGGTAACGGACTCGACTCGCTCTACTGGTACGTCCCACCTGTGACAGATATCGTCCTGCTTGTGGTGGATGTCGTAACACCTGTGGCCGATATCGTCCCACCTGTGACAGATATCGTCCTGCCTGTGGTGGATGTCGTAACACCTGTGGCTGATGTCGTCCCGCCTGTGACGAATATCGTCCTGCCTGTGGCGCGTAACGTCCAGACTGTGACGGATATCATCCCGCCTGTGGCGGATGTTGTCCCACCTCTAACGGATATCGTCCTGCCTGTGGCCTGTATCGTCCCGACTGTGACTGATATTATCCTATCTGTGGTGGATATTGTCCCACCGGAGACAGATATTGTGCTGCCTGTGACGGATATCGTCCCGCCTATGACGGATATCGTCCCGCCTGTGACGGACACCGTCTCGCATGTGGAAGATATCGTCTCGCCTGTGACGACTGACGACTCGGGTCGTCCCGTCTCGACTCGATCCGGTTTTTGTCCTGACCTGGCCTGGCCTATTCAGGTCCTAGACCAACTGAACGGACCTGACCTTAGCTGTCCTGGCCGGACTCGACCCGACCTGGTGCCATGGTGGTGATGTTTCTTGGTTGACTCGGGAGCATGTCGGTGTCTGGGGGGGGGGACATCGAACACCCCACTTTCGCATTACCTGAAGTAAGTGGAATATATTTCGTGCTTGTTGCGCTTTGCGTTCTCATTTTGTTGCTAATGTTGTGTTGTATTTGCAGGGATAACATTGGTTCCAGTATTTTGTATTTATGGATCGAGAGGATCAAAGAGTTTTTAGAAGAGGTGTGCTGTGAAGAACCGTTGACAGGTATGTTTCTCGGCGCACTTCGCTTGAAAGTTGTTATTGGTTATTTTCAGTGTTTCATTCTGTCCTTTCTGTTCATTTTTATGGTGCGCGAATGTGCTAAACAATGTGTCAACCCTGTTTCAGTATTAGCATGTACCCTGTGCAACCATGTGTGGAAAAGGCCATCTTCATCAGCCATTTGTTTGCTGAAGATGACTTCAACTATTTTTTCCCTGGAGCAAATTTTCTCTTCTTTCTGCCTGCCACATTATTTTTTCTTTAAAATATATTATGTCAACAAAGGCATGTAACTAACATAATGCCCCTGGGCTCGTTCAGTGCACCAGGCTGGAGGTTTTTCTCCATACTTTGAGTGATGTCAGCAACAGCTGACAGTAACGTGACAGTAACTCAACTGACAGTAACTTAGATACCTTGTTGATATCAAGAACGTGAGAGTGGTATTACTTAACACTGTTCTAGGTCCTTGATCCTCCTGATCATGTTTAATTTGATGACATCAAGTTGGTAGTAGGTAGGAGCCTGCAACAGTGATGCTCTAGTAATATTCAGGTAAACTTAGGGGGCCTTATTTCATTATTTCATATAAACCTTACAGCTTAGATTTACGATTTGGCAAAACTGGTGTTATTGTGCTTTAATGTATTTACCTATAAGACAAGCTTACACATTCTACCTCCATAAAGCAAGAAAAGGAGTTGAAGAAAATAATGTAAAACTCGGTTGTCAAGTTTATTCCAGATTTAATGCACAGCTACCGGCGGTCGCATGTTTGATATAAAACATTTTGCGTACTATAATTTAGAATGAATGTAATTAAAGCAAGACTAGGAAATCAATAACGATATTCAGTGCCCTTTCTGGTAAGTATTGGCGGTCATAGCGGCCACGAAAGCATGTATATATTTGGTGTTTTACCGATCTCATACTTTAAGCTATAATTATGCAAGCAGACTAGTATGATGCTTACCAAAGGCCAACCAGAGCGAACTTGGATTAGGGCGATAACGAACCATACCTTACACTTGATTGTGCCCCCCCCCCCCCCACACACACACAATAGAAAAAACACTCGCTGGCAGTACCGGTACCGGGTACTTTGAGGAGACTATTGAAGAGTAGGAGGTTGTCCGGCAGGCATGACGTGATATGAAAATGATTTTGTGGGACACATGAAATCCACTTTAGAAAATGTGGTTGCATAAGATGTCTGGAATATCTCGCTGTGCTACCTGAGGAACTACCTGTTCATTGAGTGGGGAGACCGGGGTTGGATGTGCCTTGAAGATGTGTCAGGAGTTTAACTCTGGGGCCAAAGCAAGCATCGTGATGTGGAGGTGGTGGTGATATTTTGTGTTTATTCATGTAATTCCAGCATAATTATTTCATGCATGGATACAGTGATAAATTATTCGTGAAATAGGGTGGAATATACCACTTTTTGAACACTCCATCAACATCCTACTCCAAGAAGTATCGATATCCTGCTCATTGATGCGTGCTTATGAAGTCTTCGTGCCTCCTTTCTAACAGTATCTCGCTTATCATTGTCTTATCCATGCTCTCGATAAGGAATGGTGATACACGAACATTTCGCAGTGCAATTTCAGGTAAAGGGATTACCTATATTGTGATATGGCATACAATGCCAGTTCATAGCATAGGATTAGCTCCCTATTCCGAATATAGCTCTTCGTAAATTATCAATATCAAATCAAATGATAAAGGTACAGTCATAAGTGCCTACACCATTGGCTTAAATTTGAGTCTGAAAGACATCAAAAGCGTTTTAAATGACACTAATTCCACGGCAAATTTCAACATCCTACTGTGTTTGTTTCGACATCTCACACCTAACGAAGGACGGTTATTTTAACCCTGCCGGGCAAGGTCACCTTGGCCAGGTAACGGCGCGGCACCGGCCAGCGGATACTACACCAGGCAGATACTAAGGTGGTCACTAGGTGTTACAACGGTTCCAGTCATGCTTTTCTCTGTAAAACAATGACCTACTCCATAAATGTTTCCTCATAACAAAGTTCGTGACGTTCATGCCGAGTGGTCGCGCACGGTACTGCCACCTAGTGACCACCTTAGTATCTGCCTGGTGTAGTATCCGCTGGCCGGTGCCGCGCGGTGACCTTGCCAGGCAGGGTTAAAATAATGGTTTTGCATTAGGTGTGAGATGTCCAAACGAGCACAGTAGGATGTCGAAATTTTCCATGGAAATAGTGTCCTTTAAAATGATTTTGATGTCATTCAGACTCAAATTTAAGCCAATGGCTTGGGTACTTATGGCTGTACCTTTGTCATTTGTTTTGAGATTCATAATTTAGGAAGAGCTATATTCGGGATAGGAAGAATAATGCCTATGCTATAAACTGGTATTGTATGCCATATCACATTATAGTTATCCCCTTTACCTGAAATTGCGTTGCGAAATGTTAGTGTATCACCATTCCTTATCGAGAGAATGAACATGATATTGATAGGCGAGAGTGTTAGAAAGGAAACACGAAGACTACATAAGCACGAATCAAGGAGCAGGATGTCGATACTTCTTGGAGAAGGATGTCGATTGAGTGTTCAGAAAGTGGTATATTCCACCCTATTTCACAAATAATGTATCACTGTTGCCCGGACGAGGTGACGGCCAGCATAACCGATTGGAGTGTGGGCAGTCGTCAGATGTTGCTGTAACTGTAAGGGTGTCTGGCAAGCACACAGGGACGCGCAACTATAGCACATGCTTGTCTGGTTATTGAGAACAATTGAAAAGCACTACGGGGAGGAACTCACCGTAGTACAGCTTCCTTTGGGGTACTCGCAAGCTTTGTTCACGAAGCTGATCATATAGCGGCACTTCCCGTTCTCATAACGTGCGTCACCTTCAAGTGGCGCGGCATTTACAGCTTCACTTGCAGAGTAAATGCAGTTTTCCCCCTTGCACACCCGAAACAAACATTTTTCATAAACATAATATATTCTCTTGCTCATTCATCTACCTACATGGACATTTACTTGCATGAATGTGGCTCGATCAGCTCCTTTAGCACAACAGATACCACGCTGTCATGATTTTGTGGTAGGGCGGGTCGCATTGTAAGGGCGCTGCGACGACCATTCATCTCGTAACATATTACGCCCATAGCGTAATCATGTGTTGGTGCATAGCTTATGACAGGTAAAGTTGGTTGACATTAGTCAGGTTTTCATGATAACACATATATGACAAGAACTACTAGATTAAGCATAGTATCAAATTTGACACCCCGACAATTAACCTAGCCTAGTATGTGAAAGGAAATGATGACAACATCAGTGTATGTATGGTGGAGGGGCATTGCTTGATCAGGTCTTACGTAGGCAATGGGTTAGAAATACGCAAAGACTCGGTTTTAAGAAGCTTGCGACCAATATCGAAATCATAGATGGAGGAACAACGATGCATTTTAATCGTATCACCAACGTGAGATGGGACATCTATGGGTGGAGGGAAAGGGGCGCTAATTAATCAAAGGTTTTGACTATTACATAACCGGAAATATGGGCAAAACACACTTGACCACGAACACGATGGAAGCAAAAGAAGCAAATATTTCAAAGCCGTGGTTGTCCGATCGGGTCGGTCGCTCAAAGTCGCTCAAATGACCTTCGTGTACATATGCACGAAGGTACACCAGTGTGCTGGCATTCAGTCTCCATGGAGTGGAGGGTATCAGCCCAACACGTCAAAACCAGCCATGACGTCAAAACACGTCAACAATATTATGCATCAAGTGACAAACTCAGAAAAATAACGGCTGTTAACAAAGCATTTCCATAATGATGTCAACAGTGAGTATAGTAAAAGTTGGGTGATGCAATGCAGTTGAATGTAGACATATTTCGCATACATCTGTTCAGAAAGTCAAAACTCTGTCTCGAGGAGATCAAAGCAAACTTATATCAGATGTTGGTATCCACATCAATTTGGGAATTCCAGGACAGAGGTATACTCGCCCCTGTTTCGCTCTCAAAAGAGCTCATTTGCTTCATTAGACGTACAGACGCATAATATGAGTTTTATGCGGCCAAGCCTATGTGCATAAAACAGCAATCTTCATATTAATGTTTGTGACTACGGTGCATATATCAATTGCGATCACGGGTAGTTGAAGCGCGCAGTAATAAATAGGGTTCTTGAGGAAAACCGGTTTCATCTGACATCGGTTCATTGTAGGGTTAAAAATGATATCACGTTCACATTTGAATTATTTACACACAACGTGACCACCACGTTGTGACATAACGTAACCACCACAAATTCAAATGTGAACGTGATGTCATGTTTAACCTTACCGAAATACAATGAACTGATGACGATCCCGAGACGGGATTGAAACCGGTTTTCCTCAAAAACCTTTTTTTTTACTGCGCGCCTCAACTAACCGTGATCGCAAGCAATCTTCATGTTCAAAACAGCATTGTTCTTTCCATGACGTTGGCTTCAAGCGGTATAATGCGCCTTTGCATTATCGAGTTTATTATCGAAATGAATCAAGAGCTTCCTGGTAACTTTGTCGACACTAGTCTGAATCATGTTGTTGATAACTTCCGATTGTTTCCCTGTCGCGAGATATCCCCGTGGACTCACCTGCCGGACGGCTGGGTGAGCTGACATCCGCTGCCGCTTCATCTTACTCCGTCGCTTTGTCTTCTTCTGGTCGTATTGTTGAACTATCTCCATCACACTAAGCCGACTCTTCTGGCTTTTTTGTTTGGCGTGAACGGTCGCAGGCGCACTGGCAGTCGTGTCGACGTCCTCAAAACCCGAGCCCGTTCTCCATCACACTTCGAAATCGCCACACTGAGACTCTATTGCCAGCACAAACCGTCACGCTGCAAGCCTCAGATGCTCAGCTACCTTCGTTAGCGTTTTGCTGCATCGCCAGCGACTCAGGTCATCTGGCGCCGTACACTGGCGACCTATCGCCCCAGGCGAGGCACGGCATAGTCAGCCGACCCAGGTCACCCGGCGCCGCACACTGGTGACCTATCGCCCCAGGCGAGGCACGGCATAGTCAGCCGACCCAGGTCACCCGGCGCCGTACACTGGTGACCTATCGCCCCAGGCGAGGCACGGCATAGTCAGCCGACCCAGGTCACCCGGCGCCGCACACTGGTGACCTATCGCCCCAGGCGAGGCACGGCATAGTCAGCCGACCCAGGTCACCCGGCGCCGCACACTGGTGACCTATCGCCCCAGGCGAGGCACGGCACGGTCAGCCAGCGGGCGCGTCCGACCCTGGTCAAGGTCAATCGCCGACTCAGTGTGATAAGGATTGCCCAGCAGGACTTCTCGGGCCATGTCGCTATTGCCTACGGATGCTATCGGGTGGACGTGAAAGCGCCGACAAAAACGGCCGTGGCAATTATTATGCATGCGTCGTCTCGCTGTAATCCTGGTGTTTTGCTGCAAACTGTACTGTGTGGATAATTACTGCATGCACGTGTTCAAAAGTGTGTCGTTCGTTTAATGGTGTAGGTGCAACATTTGAGCAGTGATCTGTTCCTTCCTCACGCCTCGTGTCATGGTGAGACAACGTCGTACACGTGGCTCTCGGCAGGTGGTGCGGCACCGCCAGCGTCCGCCCTCCCGGATGCGGACACGGACCCGGGCCGGCTGCCGTGTCCGCCCATCACGCACGGCGAGTGTATCGTCGACAGAAAGAGCGTGTTCCAGCCGCACTGCGCGTCCGTCACCTCCGTACAGCAAGTCCGGTGAGATGCCGCTACAGCTGGGCACGGCGCGCACCTCGATCATCAGTTGTGGCCCGCCCCGACCGTCAGTTGTGGTCCGCCCCGGTCGTCAGTGGTAGCCCGCCCCGACCGTCAGTTGTGGCCCGCCCCGGTCGTCAGTGGTAGCCCGCCCCGACCGTCAGTTGTGGCCCGCCCCGACCGTCAGTTGTGGCCCGCCCCGACCGTCAGTGGTAGCCCGCCCCGACCGTCAGTTGTGGCCCGCCCCGGTCGTCAGTGGTAGCCCGCCCCGACCGTCAGTTGTGGTCCGCCCCGGTCGTCAGTGGTAGCCCGCCCCGACCGTCAGTTGTGGTCCGCCCCGGTCGTCAGTGGTAGCCCGCCCCGACCGTCAGTTGTGGTCCGCCCCGGTCGTCAGTGGTAGCCCGCCCCGGTCGTCAGTGGTATCCCGCCCCGACCGTCAGTTGTGGTCCGCCCCGGTCGTCAGTGGTAGCCCGCCCCGACCGTCAGTTGTGGTCCGCCCCGGTCGTCAGTGGTAGCCCGCCCCGACCGTCAGTGGTAGCCCGCCCCGGTCGTCAGTGGTAGCCCGCCCCGACCGTCAGTTGTGGTCCGCCCCGGTCGTCAGTTGTGGCCCGCCCCGATCGTCAGTGGTATCCCGCCCCGACCGTCAGTTGTGGTCCGCCCCGGTCGTCAGCTGTGGCCCGCCCCGGCCGTCAGTTGTGGTCCGCCCCGGTCGTCAGTGGTAGCCCGCCCCGGCCGTCAGTGGTAGCCCGCCCCGGTCGTCAGTGGTAGCCCGCCCCGACCGTCAGTTGTGGCCCGCCCCGGTCGTCAGTGGTAGCCCGCCCCGACCGTCAGTGGTAGCCCGCCCCGGTCGTCAGTGGTAGCCCGCCCCGACCGTCAGTTGTGGCCCGCCCCGACCGTCAGTTGTGGCCCGCCCCGGTCGTCAGTGGTATCCCGCCCCGACCGTCAGTTGTGGTCCGCCCCGGTCGTCAGCTGCTGTCTTCCTGAGCCGTCAGTTGTGGTCTGCCCTAGTCGGCAGTTGTGGTCTGTCTGAACAGTCAATTGTGGCTGGCCTCGGCCGTCAGTTGTGGTCTGCCCTAGTCGGCAGTTGTGGTCTGTCCGAACAGTCAATTGTGGCTGGCCTCGGCCGTCAGTTGTGGCCTGCCAATCGCGTGAGAGATCGGTGACGCTACATGACTCAGTCAAGTAAAAACCGTAATCAAGTCGGTTTTAGCTGGTCTGAATAACATATTAAGGATGCTAAGTGCAATTTGTATGCTGTTCATGTCTTCTTCAAAATATTTAAGACTAAGAAAGGTTTACTATAGATCATGGGTCTAGAACCTAAGCTTGCCACATCATAGAGCCGGAATAATGAGATGTGTTCGCCCTAATGTCACGGTCACGTCCAGGGGCGCCACATGGCCAATGGAGTCTTGTGTGCTCTGAAGCCCAAATAACTAACTAACTAACGGTCACGTCCATGGGTGCTACATGACCAATGGAGTCGATGTGCTCTGAAGCCCAAATAACTAACTAACTAACGGTCACGTCCATGGATGATACATGACCAATGGAGTCGATGTGCCCTAAAGCCTAAGTAGCTAACTAACGGTCACGTCGATGGCTGAGGCCGCGGCGGCGCCGGCGGCCGTGCCTGCCGAAGCAGACGTGACCCCGCCGTAACGTCCTCAGCCGTAACGTAACGTCCTCAGACGTAACGTAACGTCCTCAGACGTAACGTAACGTCCTCAGCCGTAACGTAACGTCCTCAGCCAGGTGGTGGCGCAGCTGCTGGAGAACCGCAAGATCGCCGCGGCCGCGCACAACATGTGGGCGTACCGGATATCGGGAGCCGCCGCCGGCTCGTTTCTGCAGGACTGCGACGACGACGGCGAGACGCACGCCGGCGGACGCATGCTCCACCTGCTGGAGGTCAGGGTCACCGCCGTCGGGCCGGTTGGGTCATGCTCGCTGGTACTGGCTGGCGGTTGGGAGGTACGGCGGGCGGGAGCATTTTTCCCCGCGTTCGTTTGACCGTATGATCGACAGTGTCTCCGGGCTAAGGATTGATGGGGTAGAATAACACTCACGTGGAGCATCATCTGTTCCAAATTATGCAGGCATATGCAACAGGGTTAAAATAATGGTTTTTCGTTAGGTGTGAGATGTCGAAACGAGCTCAGTTGGATGTCAAAATTTGCCATGGAATTAGTGTCATTTCAAATGCTTTTGATGTCTTTCAGACTCAAATTTGAGTCAGTGGTGTAGGCACTTATGACTGTACCTTTACCATTTGTTTGAGATTCATAATTTAAGAAGAGATTCGGGATAGGGAGAATAATAACTATGCTATAAACTGGCATTGTATGCCATATCATATTATGGGTAATCTCCTTACCTGAAATTGCATTGCGAAATGTTTTATGCGAAACGTTCATGTCACCATTCCTTATCGAGAGCATGCACATGCTACTTATAAACGAGATACTGTTAGAAAGGAGGCATGCAGACTTCATAAGCATGCATCAAGGAACAGGATGTCGATACTTCTTGACGAAGGATGTCGATTGAGTGTTCAGAAAGTGGTATATTCCACCCTATTTCACGAATAATGTATCACTGATATGCAACCATGGGTACGCTCTGAAACGCTGAATTAAATGTAAAGCTGGATATTTTCTCGCAGTTTAGTCGTCCCCAGTCCTACATCCTCAACCAGATTTATTTTCGGAGCTGCCTCCTCCCTGGCTATTTCTGGAGTGTGGGATGGCGGGATGGAGAAAGCCGGATATAAAAAAAGATGTGGCACAGTGTAGGCAAGGTGAGGTGACTGAATGTTCACCCTACCCTGCATGCTTCGTTTGTACATATTCACACAGCTCCTCAGCTCCGTCGGCGAGAACTGTGCTTGGCCTCCTGGTCGGTCGTGCTAATCGTGCGTGTTCTGCGCGCCAGATCCTGGCCGTGAAGAATGTGGTGGTGGTGGTGACTCGGTGGTTCGGCGGCACACTGCTCGGCCCGGACAGGTTCCGACACATCAACAACGCCACCCGCCAAGTGTTACGGCTCAGTGGCGCCATCTCGGTGACAGATGACAAAAAGAAGTCGAAAAGGTGACGCCAGGTGGCCACTCAATGTGGTACGTTTGCAGTGTGACGGGAAGTTGTGGCTGTGATTTGTTCACGGTGTTTTATTTGTATCCAGATCATGGATGATGTAAGGTGACGTGACATATTAGATACAAAAATGTGGATATATTTGTGATGGCGATATTTCTTGTATTTCATGACGCTGTGAAACATGTGCACTTGTCTTCATGTGCATGTGCACATGAAGACAAGATCAGACATTTTCCAGGAATCTCCGGAAATCTATAGAGCCTGTCTGTGTGTGCAAATGTGTGCCGGGACACTGCACATCTGAATACACTGCCATTGAAAGCAGTGCGTTCCCACTTGTTACTCACCTCTCGCCAATGCGAACAAAGTGCCTCAAGGTTCACGGCTGGGCGTTAAATAACCACCAGCTTTCGCACGCCTTTCAGCCCAAATCATGAATGTGCGAGGAAAATCGCGTATATTCCAGGTGCCGGGACACATCGCCAGTTAACATGTATGCGATAACAGAACAGCATGCGACCTGAAGCCACAAGGTAATAATAACCAAAACAAACAGCACGCCGCTTAACAGAAAACAACCACGGCGTGCTCACCAGCTACAGTACTTACATAGCCCCTGCAGCACAAAGGGCACGACCAGTCGATGTGCCTAGGGTCGTACCTCCGTCCCCAGGTCCCGATGCATCTCAGCAATTGTTACGTCTTCTCCGCTTTAGGTACATAACCATGATTGCACTTTAATGTGCCTTCCAGCTTCGATGGACATTTCGCGAGCTCTTCAAGAACCACAGAACACAATCGCTACCCGGTGTAGGCGCACAACTTAACGAGCTTCCTCCCCGTGGCAAACCACTGTAGGGGGCGCTAATGATCAAGAGCTGATCGAAGCGCCGTGAACCACAAACAAACAAACAGACAAGCCCCTGTGTCTTTGTCTGCCACTGGCATCACCTTAGTAACAGACTACGCCTTGTGGTCGCTGCTACCGATGTTTCACACTTTGCAATGGGCCCACACGAACCAGTAAAGCATCGCTTAAAGTGACGGACCTTTTCGCCCGCTGTTTTATCTGTCCTTCCACTCCCCTCCCCAACCCTCTCCTCCCCATTCGTCAGGGGCGCCCGCGCACGACTTCACGGGCATGACCGTTCCGACCGGCCGACCAGTGTCCGCGACCGCACGGAGCTTGCAGAGGGCTGCGTCCGCACCTCGACAGTGGCATCCGTCCGGACCGGCCGTCACAGCACGGCCGGACGTCGCCCTCAGCCGTCCGCACCTCGACAGTGGCATCCGTCCGGACCGGCCATCACAGCACGGCCGGACGTCGCCCTCAGCCGTCCGGACCGGCCGTCACAGCACGGCCGGACGTCGCCCTCAGCCGTCCGCACCTCGACAGTGGCATCCGTCCGGACCGGCCATCACAGCACGGCCGGACGTCGCCCTCAGCCGTCCGCACCTCGACAGTGGCATCCGTCCGGACCGGCCATCACAGCACGGCCGGACGTCGCCCTCAGCCGCTGATCTCGAACCACACCTCGTTCGTGCGGTTCCAGAACTTGACTGGCGCGTCGTAGGTCACGCTGTGGACAACACGCGAGGCTCGTCAGGAGGATGCTGCAGGATTACCGTCGTGACGTGACGTGACTGATAGTCTGGACCGCTGAGACGGGCGGGTCGGGGAGAGTCGAAACTGCAGCCTGTGTTCTGACACCTGGCACACACCATTGGATCATCGTCAGGCTGTTTAGACCAAAACCTGCGTTAGATGCTCTATGCGTTACAGGAGAATCGGCGACAATAATGTACCTACTCCAAACGCTCTGGAGGAGAAATTGTGCTCAGACCATTGCTGTCTCGGAGAGAACTGACCCATCGCCGATGGCAGGATGAATAATCAGAATATGTAGCTGGAGGGTGGTACCACGGCTTTTTGCGCGCGCCACTGGAAGTCGGTGATTATAGTCGATGACTATGCCTTATAATAACTAACAATTGAATGCTTCTCCAACGTGCATTTGGCGCTCTGCCATTCAGCCGACTCCATAAGTCAGCTTAATGGGACGCCAGCACACGTAGCATTCGGTAACAGAAACCTGCTGGTGCCAGTGGGCGCAGCACACCGACAGTCTACAGCATGACGTATAGTTATCATCTTGCGGTCGTCGGCGGCAGGTGGCATACTCGCACATTTGGTAAGGGGATGGCATTTGTGCGAAGGCTGGCCACGTTTCAAGCGAGAGCCGAACAATCTGTGTTATAAAACCTACATTTTCCACCGTTGAGTGGGTTTCCCTCCCCCGAGTACGAATATGTCAGCGCTGACTCGTAGCCGCAATATTCGCAGCAGATTGAATCCATTTGTGTTGGTTTATGAAAATCAGTGACCAAAATCATGAGGTGTCGCCCACAGAGTCTCATGTCTAATCATATTTAACCACTGGGGGGGCGAGCAAGGCTGCGGGGTCCAACCACCTTCGAAGCCCGCGGTTGGAAGAGCGACGCCGAGAGGCACGACAATCCTTCCAAGCACCAGTATCCTACAGCTGGCAGACATCCATTGTGTCTGATAAACTTCACTAAGTGACAGCATGACCGTCGAAGTTCCTGCCACACTGGCGCCATCTGGCGCGCGACCGGCCTCCGGCATTGTGAAGGGATGTGGTGGTGGAAGCGACAGCTGTGAAATGTGCACTGTACTCGAGGATAGCAGAGGGTGCGAAACGAGCTTACGTCACGCCCACTGACGCATAATTTCGTCATCAGTCTTCGGGATTCCAGCGGCTTTCAAACAAACTGCGCGGTGACGCGTTGCGAAATGGTCAGCCCGCGGCGGAGGGCTGACCCGGAACATGACATCGACGCCTGTCAAGACACATCCGCTTCAGTCTCCAGTGAAATTTCGCTCCGCCTCACTTAAGGAATGGTTTTCCGGATCCGTGCCACCCCGTGGTGACACCAGGCCTCGCCACAACTGACGCCTGATAACGATCATCTCACAGCGACCCAGTCGCCCCGTGTGCGAGTGGCTGTGACGGGCGAGGGTGGATCTATTCCAGTTATGTGAGTTGATCTGATTAGCAACTGAATAGTGCGATACTGGCTTTGGTACTCAGCTCCGTGACATGCGGCTATTATATCGTATTATATTCAAACCAGAGCATTGCGAAACAATAACCTGCAACATTAGACTAAAACCGAAGTACCCGATTTATCGCGTGGCATGTGGGCACTTGTCAACGACAAAGCATCCGATTTCACCGGAAGCCAGGTTTCGTCGAAATGTCGGAGACCAGCAAAGATCGGACAAACGTGACAACAGGTACAAATAAATTTAACGTTTTTCTATATCGTCGACTATATCACATTTTCTGTATAATCACCGATATCACGTTTTTCTATATCGCTATGTGTTGGCGTAGATCAGCAGAAACGAGGTGTGCTTTGCCGCATCGCTCCAGCAGATTATTTGTGTGACTTATGAAAGCGATTTTCCCAGCAAACAGCGCTTATAGCACAGTTGAATAACTTGGAACAAGTCGAGCAACCAGACAAGATTAAGGACAATTTCCAGGGGCATATTTCTACTTTTGTCATCGGGAAGGCTTCGCTGCTTCCACGATGCAGACACCTACTTCAAATTTCGCCATCCCCTTTACACGTAATGCACCATACGTCTCAAATTGCGCGTCGCCAAAACATTGCTTCTGCGTTCACATATAATAATGATATGCATAGTTATCTCCCAATAGCGTGGCACATCGAGCGATCAAGTCACTCATCGTCTTCGGAGATTGAATGTCCGTAGGTTTTGCGAGATCAAATATCTGTAGAACTTGCGTAAGTGAATTTCCGTAAGGTTTGGATTTGATTAGGTTGGAATAGCCCCCAAGGCACATGCCTTCCAATTTAGCTTCTTGGCATTTGTATTTCCACCACTCGGTCGTGCGAATTATCATTTCATCATGTATGTAATCTAAGTATGCTGTCCACCCAAGTAGCACACCCCAATTTACGCATCGCGTAAATAATTCCTCTAAAAGGGTTGATTTTGTGTTATTTGAGGTTCATGTTACATGAGCTGCAATCTACATGCGTCATTTATCTAACAGACCTATATTGTGAACGACGTGTGGGATTGCAATATAGTCTTCAGTATGCAATAAACACTGGTGCGTAGTTGAAAGGGGGATGCACGCTATGAGTTGCTAGTGACAGCGTTTTGTGATCGTTGTGCATCTAAAGCAAGCATCTTGTTGAAACAGGTGGAAATGTATTATTTACGTAGCCGTCCATCCAGTGACGGTGAAAGTTTTAATTGCTTTTTTCTTCTTCATTTCCGATATTTACTTCCCGATCAAAACGAAGAACTTGTTACATTCGTGGAATTAGCACATCTTTGGGCAGATACCATGATGCACCCTGATATTAATAGATGCTACACTCGGTACAAAACCGTGCAGCCTCATGGCATAACCCTCCACAGCCCTCCATAATCCTCCGTCTGTTTTATGTCTAAAGTGATGGCTGTTCAATGGCCACAAAACAATTCGGTAGGAATTTATCAACTTATGACGGTCATCTAAACAGCGTATCAACTGCATTGCTTGTGCAGAACCCATCCACACGCCTGGGCTGGGCCAAAGCTGAAGTTAACGCCACCTGTGCACCGTGGTCTCTGAAGCCTGGTTGCTCCAGCAGGCGGGCAATCTATTCACTGAGCACGGCGTACCTGTAGTATTTTGAGTAGTCGATACCCCGAAGGCCCGCGTCGCGGCTGGTCTTCTCCAAGTGGAAGGCGGCTCGGTCCCAGCCGCGCCGGTAAAACACGAACCCTCCGAACCGTCTGCCAATCGGCGTCACTCCGTCACAACCACCGTACAACCACCGACCACTGTACACCCATCGACCACCGTGACAACCACCGACCACCGTACAACCACCGACCACGGCGACAACCACCGACCACCGTGGCAACCACCGACCACCGTGGCAACCATCGACCACCGTGACAACCACCGACCACCGTGGCAACCACCGACCACCGTCGACCACCGTGACAACCACCTACCACCGTGACAACCACTGACCACCGGACAACCACCGACCACCGTGGCAACCACCGAACACCGCGGGGACGAGTGGTCTAGGGGTAAGATGCTCGTCTCACAATCGAAAGATTGTGGGTTCGAATCTCATCTGTCGCTACTCTTCGCCCGCGATCAATCGGCGTGAGAGATTGGCGACGCTATATGACTCAACGGTCGACGTGTCGTAAAACCACTAACCAACCAACCACCGAACACCGTACAACCACCGACCATTGTGGCAACCACCGAGCACCGTGACAACCACCGACCACCGTGGCAACCACCGACCACCGTGACAACCACCGACCACCGGACAACCACCGACCACCGTGACAACCACCGACCACCGTGGCAACCACCGACTACCGTACAACCACCGACCACCGTACACCCACCGACCACCATGACAACCACCAACCACCGTACAACCACCGACCATCGTACACCCACCGACCACCGTGACCACCGTTGCAACCACCGACCACCGTACAACCACCGACCACCGACCACCGTACAACCACCGACCACTGTACACCCACTGACCACCGTGACAACCACCGACCACCGTGGCAACTACCGACCACCGTACAACCACCGACCACTGTACACCCACCGTCCACCGTGACAACCACCGACCACCGTGACAACCACCGACCACTGTACAACCACCGACCACTGTACAACCACCGACCACTGTACACCCACCGACCACCGTGACAACCACCAACCACCGACCACCGTGACAACCATCGACTATCGTACACCCACCGACCATCGTGACAACCACCGACCACCGTGACAACCACCGACCACCGTGACAACCATCGACCATCGTACACCCACCGACCACCGTGACAACCACCGACCACCGTACAGCACCGACTACCGAACAGCCGCCGACTACCGTACAGCCACCGACTACCGTACAGCACCGACTACCGAACAGCCGCCGACTACCGTACAGCCACCGACTACCGTACAGCACCGACTACCGAACAGCCGCCGACTACCGTACAGCCAGCTACACTACCGGCGCGCCACCACAGGGGGTCCACTGATGGTCGCTGCCACCACCTGCGGCGTTTCAAACAGTCCAGCTGCAATTATCGCACCATTGCGCACGAACAAAGTTAACCACGGAACAATACTATAGCGTACGGATAGGGGGTGTGGTAGAGGTTGTGAATTAATTGTGTGTGCTACACCCAGGTAGGCCATGCTGCGAACCATCTCTTGCGTTTCTCATGCTTATGCTAGGCCTGATTCTGAGAGAGTGAAATAATGGTGAGAGATCGACTGATGGGGTTTCCGAAATGTATTAATCGGATGCTGATGCACCTAAGTTCAGTTGCAGCGCAGCCATTCACTGCGATATCAGCAGACATGGTGGATTCCTCCACAGCCTCTTCCGGTAACGGGAAGGTCGCCGTTTTGACTCTAACCGCGGCCAATTTATAGGCTCACCTCCGCCGCGTACCGCTCACCTGACAAGGAACGTCTTCGGCGGCCAATGACTGATCTCGACGAAAGGATTGTCGGGCATGGGCGGCACGCTCTGCAGCATCTTAGGGATGTACAGGCACATGTTGTAGGTGGGGCTCTCAGAGTAGGCGTCGAAGCGGTTCGTCAGCGGCAGAGTCATCTGGATCTTCTCGTCTGTCGGCGGCGAAACATCGGTCAGCGGTGATACAGCTGGAGCGATTTGGCAGTGCCGTGCGAGCTTCCATGACCAGACGCTCCTGTAGAAGGCCCGACGCTTTGTATGCAATATCAATGCATGCGGGGGCTACAGCAATACACATGCACCATGAAGTAGAGCTTTCTAATGGTGATGTGGTTCGGACGTGCACTGGTTATGGACCGTTAGGTCGTTAACGGGAACAACCACTAATGGTGCTTCACACTGCACTGTATTAATCAGCGATTCGACAGTCACGCGGCAGTCGTACATCTCCGTTAAATTGTCAAAATGGTCCAGGTTGGTGTTTCATAACCTGGGGTACTAGCACCTCCAAGGGACACTGGAATCGATTATACGGCGTGCCGGAATAAGACTCGTAAGCCATGTGCAGTACGATATGTTAGGTCAGTTAGCAAAATGCATCGTACTGCGCGGTCAGGCGGCTAACGCACATCGGACGACAGTGTTCCCAGTAGGAATGTGAAACATCATTTGGATATTGTTTAATAAAGCTGATTTTTTACGTCTTAGTAACAAAGTCTCAAACTTAATCAGAGTCACAGGGGTCCATCTGGGTCAAGGCTGTAAATGGAAGATACTATAAGCCTGGACAAAAAGATACTCAACGCTCCAGCCAATACGACATCCTATATTCAAAAGAAACCAAAACCACTCTCTGAAAAACCACCCTGAAAACCACAAAACCACTCTGACAAAAATTGCCGGTGGGAAGCACTGTAATGAAAGCTGGCGAACATCGAAATTTGAAGAACAAGTCTAGTGCTCAGTGACGAAAACAGAACTTGAAACGCCGCAGAAAATGTTCGTTACACAAGTTTGATAGTTGTATTCCTCATATTATTGTATTTGTATATGGCCTAGAATAGACTCGCTTAGGGTTCGCCGTTGCTCTTAATTATACCTATTTCTCTCCTCTGAATCTTTTTTTTCGATCCGGCCTCCAACCTATTTCTTGTGTTCCCTTTGTCCTCTGTCATGTCATGTCATCTGCCATCTTCCCCAGTTCCCCTCCGTTTCTTTTCTTCCGTCTGCGACGATCTGCTCCGTATGTCTGTCAGTTTCGTCATCCCGTGTGTCACATCCGTCGTCTGTCTCCCAATCACGCACATCTCGCCTACTACTGTCTCTCTATCTGTCCTTCCGTTACTTCCGTCCTCTGTTACATCTGTTTCATCTGTCCCCCAGCGACAAGCATCCAATCTACATCTGTTCCACCCCTCTCTCTGCTACATTCGTTCAGTTTGCCTGTCTATCCGCATTTGTTCCGTCAGTGACGTCCGCCCAATCCAGACACCACCGGGCTGCCCGGAATTTTGGTAAAGTTTCTCCCATGGCGGACATTGATCGAACGACAAACCGTTGCCGCGATCAGTCGCCAAGCTTTTACCATGCCGACCGTCGCGTCCCGTTACCATGGAACGTTCCAGTTCGTCGTCCGAACCCTGACCGGCCGTTATCAATGCAGACGTGCGGTGGCCGGTGGATAGGTGTTGCCTCTCCAATGTTCAATGGCTGCGGCCTACAGCCAGGAGCGATACGATCGGCCGATGCCCCGCCCACCGGTCCAGTCGTCAGCAGAGCCAGACGCCCTTGTTCTCACCGGCACGGCGGCGCAGGCAGCGTGGGTGCGGCCGATCGGCCGATCGGTTCGTGGCTCAACGTACGTGTCACGCGATCTGGCGGCGCCCCCTCCCTCCTCCCAGTGCCGTGATTATGTGTGGTGCTTATCACCTGGAGAGAAATGGTTGCAGCATGCCTCCAGCAAATCCAGCAGGCATCAGCTTGTAATTGAGCAAGCAACTATGCAAACTGCCACCGGCAGATGACGCCTCAGTAATTTACTCCATCTCACCCCCCCCCCTTTCCCTTCCTTCAGCTATCTCCGCTTGTGACACAGCTGTTGTCGGATCAGTTAAGACATCACAGTGTGGTGGGGTGACAGGATGGTGAAGAAGACGGCACATCCATTGTCTCAGCGTGAGCGATGACATTATGTCGCTGACATGGCCGCAGTTGGCGGAGTCTGGGAAAATTGACCGTGTCTCCATAGAGCGAAAACAAAATATGGGGATATTGTCTTGTCATACGCACGTCATTCAATACAATTCGTACACAATGACAGTGTTTATCCGTCACGCTGTTACATGTGTGAGCCAAGTTTCCATGACAACGCTCAGTGTACACATGTTCGATGGTTCACAGATTAGCATGATTGATGTGAATGAATGTTGAGGTGTGAAATTATTTGCTGATGTGTTATTTGGGTGTCAAGGGCACATCGACTGCATTGATCATATATCGCCCAATGTGAAGAAAAGTGTTAGTGAAACTGCAAACCAGTAAACTTGAGCAGAGGCGCAGTCAAGGAGGGCCCTCCCCCTCCCCTTAGAAACAAAAAAAATGCACTAAATCAAACAGGAAGTTGTCAGATTACAACTACGCAAAGCCAGAAATTTTTGGCGCGTTTCTCTGTTCCATGGCATTCTTGGGGTCAGGACTCACCATTAAGAAAACCCTGGCTGAAGACCTGAAGATCACTTATAGCTGAAAGCTTGTTGGAGTGATCGCGATATTTTATATTTGTTCATGGCAGCTGACTGCGACCGGTGCAAGCCATTTGCACCAGAGCAGGGAGTGGAGTTGCATATACGGTGACGTGGACGGAACTTTCCCTTGGGGGAGGGGAGAAAGCTGATGAAGATGCCAATGAAGAACCAGTTCATGGGCATCACCAGACATCAGGGATCAGTCTGGAATGCGTGGTGGAGGTGCCGATTTAAGGTGTGTTCAAGATTTCATGTTTGGAAGGATGAGGTACTTATACTGATTCAGAGGTGTCACAAAGGATTTGTCTAGGGGTGGTGGGGTGCTGATTCAGTGGCGTCACCAGAAAATTGTGTCGAAAGTGGATGGGGCAGGGGAAGCAGAGCATCCAGGGAAGCTCTCTATGGCCTACGGGAAAGCCGTGGGATTTTTTGTAATGGATGGGACGAGTCGGGGCGTCGCCGGTTATCCGTCTCGAGAGAGTGGCGATGGAAGCCGACGCAAGGCAATTTCATGGATTTCGAAATCCTGTCGCAAATCACGGATCATGGGTGCCGATTTGTATTATTTTCGGGGGATCCGCTCCCCCACCCACCATGTTGGTTTCTCCCCTCCCTCTCCCCCCAAGTTAAACTTTTAGCATGGGACCCATGGAGTGTCTCTCAATGGATTTGGGCCCTTCCATGTCTTTATGTGCTTGGCTCCTGTAATAATTTTCAGAAATTAACCTTCTTGAAATGGAGTGCCAATTCACGGGTGTCATGACTATGTCTCTGGGGCGGCGATGGCCGAGTGGTTAAGGTGTTGAGCTCTGGGTGCCAAAGGTCCCGGGTTCGACACTCATACCACTCGGGACATTTCCCAATCCCGCGGCCCACCGGCGAAACAGTGTGGGCGGCGCCATTAGCCGTGATCGTGCATAAAGTGCGTCGAGAACAACCCAATAAACAATAAACAACAAATGACTATGTCTCTGGGAGATGGTGGCATTGTCGATTCAGGCCTGTTTCCAGGATGTTGCAACATTTCCAGGATGTGGCACAGAGGACGATATACGGGTTCACGGGTCTTACTTGGGGTTTTCTCGATGAGTAGAGGAGGTGACAAAATAGACACGGGAATACTTGGGAAACCACCACGCCACCAACTTGTTGGCACATTATTGACCTTGACATTATAATCTCGAAACGTTCGTGCTCGTGGTCCAGTGTCTTGCCCATATTCCCCAGTACTTACCACAGAAAATACCTGCGACTAAGCGTTGTTTCCCCTGTACGCCCCTGTTTTCCATGCCCAATAGATATCTCACCACATACAACTTGGTACAATTGAAACGCGTTTGTCGTGTGCGTTCCCGATCTTAACCGTGTTATTTAAGAAGCTGGAGGGGACGGGGTTTATATCACGCTCATTGAAAAGTGGCTACCCTACAATAACTGCGAACTATATATATAGATATATATATATATATATATATATATATATATATATATATATATATATATATATATATATATATATATATATGTATATACATGTATGTATGTATGTATGTATATATGTATATATGTATATATGTATGTATGTATGTATGTATGTTTGTATGTATGTATGTATGTATGCATGCATGTATATATATATATATATATATATGTGCATACATACGCACACACGCACACACACACAGACATACACACGCACACACACACACACACACACATCGAATAAATATATATATATATCAATGCATAAATGTTTGTGCGTGTGTGTGTGTATGTGAGGTGTGTGTGTGTGTGTGGGTGTGTGTGTGTGTTTGTGTGTATGTTTGTGCGTGTGTGTGTGTGTATGTGTGTGTGTGTGTGTGTATGTGTGTGTGTGTGTGTGTGTATGTGAGGTGTGTGTGTATGTGTGTGTGTGTGTGTGTGTATGTGAGGTGTGTGTGTATATGAGGTGTGTGTGTGTACCCAGCGCCGCCATTGACACGAACTTATTTATCAGCTCATGTAAATTTAACACAAGCTAAGATTTGACCCATACAGAGCTCGGGGAAATCGAGTCTACTGTTGACCTACGATGGCCCATATAATAATTCGAGTGATGTATGGTGCATGTTTATTAACTCCTTGTATGAATCTCCAAAGCAGATGTCAGGTCCGGGAAATGACACTTTACCGGATGCATATTTTAAAATAAATTATTTACCCGCTTGTAGACTATTCATCGTGTTTATAAATAGCTGATTTAACGGGAAAACCTCCACACATTGAACATATTCGCAGTCCCCAGTCAGATATAATGAATGCAATGCCGACGACGCTTATGACGAACAAATAGATACAAGAAGATACCGACGAGGCCATACACTCCCCGCGGGCGAGGACAATGGATCTGGAGCGTGAGTGTTATTTGCCAACCGCAGCCAAGCTATCCAGGACGCTATCCAACACCCCATCCAGCACGCTATCCAACACGCTATCCAGCACATTATCCAACACGTTATCCAGCACGCTATCCAGCACGCCATCCAGCACGTTATTCAGCACGCTATCCAGCACGCTATCTAACACGCTACCCAGCACGCTATCCAACACGCTATCCAGCATGCTATCCAGCACGCTATCCAGCACGCTATCTAGTACGTTATCCAGCAAGCAGAACACAATCTTAGTTTGAACACAATTACGCCGAGCTTCTTACGCCGTAGCTCGTCACCGCCAAGTCGTGCCTGAGGCGTTACATACTTAGTGACGTCCCACTATGCTCTGTTAATGTGCGGTAATTGCTGTTATTCGGTAGGCAATAACGTACAATGAGCGTACCCGTAAGACGGCAGCAGCCATTTGTGTGTTTGATGCACGGCTCGTGCCAATGAATCACACACAAAAGCGATGGCCCGTGATTGGCGATAGTCACCAGTCTAACGCAGTCATGCCGAGCCAATCGCAGGCGGCAGGGCTGGCTGAACTCCGCGAATTAGCCCGCTGCTGTGTAATGCTCGGTAAGCACACAGGTGCACACATGTGCTGAGGTGCCGCTGGCGACGGGCGGGCGGCCCGCTTTCGGGCCTGTCCATGCATCACAAAACATCGGATGAATCTCGTTTCTGAATGACTACAATCGCCGCCCGCGGTCGGCGAAAGTCGATACGTTCGCTGTCGTCCTGCTGAATATAGGTGGTCACATGACAGCTGGTTTTTCCCGCCTGCCCCACATCCGATGATAGGTTCACACCAGCCTGCTCCACATCCGTTAATAGGTCCACATCAGCCTGCTCTACACACGTTAATGGATCCACATCAGCCTGTTCTGCATGCGTTAATAGGTTCACATTGACCCGCTCTATATGCGTTAATATGTCCACATCAGCCTGCTCCACTTCCATCGATAGGTCAACATCGGCCTGCTCCACATCCGTCAATAGGTCCACATTAGCATGTTCCACATGCGTTAATATGTCCACATCAGCCTACTTTGCATACGTTAGTAGGTGCACATCGGTCAGGTACACACCAGCCTGCTCTACCTACGTTAATAGGTCCACATCAACCTGCTCCATATACGTTCACAGGGTCAACATCAGCCTGCTCCGCATCCGTTAATAAGTTCATATCAGCCTGCTCCAAAATACGTTCACAAGGTCCACATCAGTCTGCTCCGCATCCGTTAATAGGTTTACATCAGCCTGCTCCACATACGTTCACAAGGTCCACATCAGCCTGCTCCACATACGTTCACAAGGTCCACATGAGCCTGCTCCGCATACTGACCGCTAGTTAAAACATCGCTTAGTTTCGCTATAACAACCGATCGATTTCGGTTTAGCCCGCAAGCCGCGGACGCTGGTGTCTGGCACGACAGTACACTGGCGTAGCCTGTGTGTGTGATCTTGGTCTTTTTATGGAGGGCTCTGCAGTGAAACCGCACGCATCTGAATCTCAAGTAATAGCTGGTAATATAAAGTTGGATCTTAAACATGTAGGGTAGCACCGACTGGATACTCACAGTTCATGGGGAAAGTCGTTGGCGTGAGATATGCAGCTTCACTGTCACCCTGTATGAAGCATTTCGGGATCAAACCAGAAGCGTACGCTGAGGTGTTGCGCCTATCATTAGGTGGCATTTTCTGTCAAGTCACGAGACTGCCACAAGTGAAAATGATGCGCGTTCCCAGGTTTATAAAGTGACCATTAAGTGCTTTCTTATTTCCATGCCGACCCATTCACACAACATGCGCCTGTGTCACAGCATACAACTCCTAGCGTGCCTGTGTCCGTCACGATGTGTGACTATAATCTGAACGGACAATATGCGGGGAAACTTAAATGGAAATAATGGATGGAGACGATGCACAGATAAATGTATGTGGGGCATAGGCTCGGAACTCGAGGTTCCGGATGCAGAACTAGCGCGCGTCAGCCGATACGCGCCGCACTCGCGACAATTTGAGCACAACCATCAAATACGAATACTAACAAAGCAAACGAACACAAACTTGATGATGATTGAAATCTTGACATTCTTCGAATGTCACGGATGTAGCTTTTCGCCGTTGAACATAATGATTGATGAATAACAACGAGGATGACTTGATTTTTCACATTCTTCAGTTATTTACTTCGGATTTATCGTCTAGATAATTGTTATCATTTTTGCAGACAGTATACTGTTATACTTGCACATTATTGTATGTTTTGCATTATAACGTTCGTTAAGGCGGCATGCATTCCCATGAAATATTCGATGGGCCGGCGTGTATTCAAAAGTTCGCACGGAACTTCGTCACATTCTTGAGTGGAACATTCCACAGCATTCTTCTGACTTTTTTTGTAAGCATATCCAAGCATAAAAATCGGAAAATTCTTCAAAGTGGCGATTTTTAGGATGGACCAAAAACGTCATTCCTCAATACTACCAGAATGACAAAACCGTAAGACAATGTACAATTTTCAATCTGAGCACAAGTAAATACGCGGACGGGATGATAAAATAGAATTTTAGCAGACAGGACTGCAGAGCTTCTGAATGCTGACCGCTCGTCTCAGCTGCATTCAGATGAGCCAGCTGAGATAAGTGATCGATGATTAGATTGGTGATGCATTAGTTATTATAAAAATCCCGTCGTGCAAGGATTGCACTGCAACGTGCAATGTATCTCCATGCATTGCTTGCACTCTATATCTCCTGAATGCGAATCATGGAAATCAATTTCAAGCCCGAGTTAGGTGTGGTGGTTGACAACCTGGCTGTCTTACCCATAACTAGGCTAGTTCATGTCAGGTCTAAGCTGGCCTTATTGCGAACAAAATACGACATTTATTGGCCACAGCATTGAACTTTTGCTTCAGCAAAGGACTTGTTCACAGGCGCGCCACTTCCATGGAGTGAGCAAGGACAGGTTCGGTCTGTTATGGTTTGGATCCACATTGTTCCTGCGAAGTCGATGGAACGCGATGGACCAACATGACTTCGCACCTAGTTACAGGCTGCAGCGCAAGGAGTAATAATTCGTCGGTAAAATCAGTTAAGCTAAACATGAATAGATCAGCTTAAGTAAACTGATCACATAACATGATTGAAATGAACACCAAGCATAGCTAGGTATAGTGCAAACCAATCTCAAGCTGATAATCACGCGTAAAGACCTTGTAGAACTATGCTATGAAACGGAAAGTCCTTTTCATGACATAATACTTTGACTTTTTAGAACATTCCTTGTCGCTTTTGAAGAACATTCATCCCGCTTAGTAATTAAATACGAGAGGGTAAAGCAACTTCTACCACCAGTGCTTCCAACTCTTGCTAAAAAAAACTTACCAAACGTTGCCTGGGTGCGGATACCCAAGTGACTACATCAGGACCAGCGTGAGAGTAATTAGCCTGCCTTGTTTTCCCCAGTCGAAGCGAAATTGTGTCGGGTACGGGCTTGATCCAAACAGCCACCTTCCGAGTCTCCCCTGGTTGTGATCCTTAGCCAGTAATTTATTCCAGCTCCCTGCATTGGTGAATCTGTCACACTTAGATTAGCATGGTGTTACTGTATGCACGCAGGCATCGTATACTGCATTTGCTTGTCGCGTGCTGAAAGTGACCGCTTGTACGAATATCCGGGCACATTTATTTTCAAGCTATTTCTGAATTCCTCATTTTGACACGACTTCGCTATCATAAGCCTAGCTGGCCTCAACAGCCCAGCTCACCTCGACAGGCTATCTTTCAGCCTGGTTTACCTCGATGATCTACTGTTGAGTCTAGCTCTCCTCAACAGCCTGCCATTCAGCCTAACTCACCTCGACGGCCTGCCATTCAGCCCAACTCACCTCGACAGTCAAACATTCAGCCTAACTCACCTCGACATGCTGCCATTCAGCCTAATTCACCTCGACAGGCTACCGTTCAGACCAGCTTACCTCGACAGGCTGCCGTTCCGCCTAACTCACCTCGGCAGCCTATCATTCAACCTAACTCACCTCGACAGGCTACCGTTCAGACCAGCCTACCTCGACAGGCTGCCGTTCAGCCTAACTCACCTCGACAGGCTACCGTTCAGACCAGCTTACTTCGACAGGCTGCCGTTCAGCCTAACTCACCTCGGCAGCCTACCATTCAGCCTAACTCACCTCGATAGGCTACCGCTCAGACCAGCTTACCTCGACAGGCTGCCGTTCAGCCCAGCCTACCTCGACAGGCTGCCGTTCAGCCTGACCCACTTAGTCAGTCTGCCGTGCTGAGCCCACCTCGACTGTTCTCGCCGGCGAAGTACTTGAAGAGCCTGTCGAACATGAGCTTGGTGCGGTTCCACTGGACAGTCTCCTCCTCGACGGGCTCCACGGTGACCGGCTCGTCAGTGCACGCCCACTGCTGCGACGGGTAGTGCCGGATCTCGTAGCCGACCTCCTGACACGCACAGGTGACGTCACAACGGGCAGTGCCGGATCTTGTAGCCGGCCTCCTGGCACGCACAGGTTACGTCACAACGGGCAGTGCCGGATCTTGTAGCCGGCCTCCTGACACATACAGGTGACGTCACAACGGGCAGTGCCGGATCTCGTAGCCGGCCTCCTGACACGCACAGGTGACGTCACAACGGGCAGTGCCGGATCTCGTAGCCGACCTCCTGACACGCACAGGTGACGTCACAACGAGCAGTGCCGGACCTCGTAACCGACCTCCTGACACACGCAGGTGACGTCACAACGAGCAGTGCCAGATCTGATGGCCGGTTTTCTGACACGCACAGATGATGTCACAGCGAGCACAGTGATGTGTGTATCGATGAGGTGGGAACCCACCGTCAGGGAACGCATGCCAAGTGATGTGCCGACAGCGGAAAAAAGATAGGGTTGGGTTTTGAAGAGGGGGGTCCGAGCTTTAGAAGATCGATCGATTTCGAGGGCATTAGGGTGCAAGTTGACGTACAGACATATGAACAAATGCAATTATTTCATTTCAGCTGTTCGATGCATTTCGATTGTATGCACATCTGGGGACTGTCGCGCCACTGCATGTACAAACATCAATATTTAAACGTAGTTCACTGCGATGTGCTCCTTTCATTGTCCATATAAACATTACAAACTGTAATCACGCTGACACGGCCGGTTTTGTAATCCAAGTGTGTCATAATGTATATACGGCCAGAGCTTATTCATACAGCTAGTTGATTAACTGCGATGTTCATTTTATAGTGAAGGGTATTGCTAATATACATAATTGCACGCCAGATCAAACATCGGAGTTGTCAACGGTCAAACAAAAAATATTCAAGCTTTCCGCAAATATTGACAATTATACTGCCCACATGCGTACAAAATACTTACCCGAATATTCCTTCAAATATTACCTGTCTAATGACATGTCACGCATAGAGTTATGACCCGTGGGGAATGTCAGGTCAAAACAGCAATATTTTAGCAACGTCATTTGGTGATTGTACGGCATTCTAAATCAATTTAAGTCTGCATACAAGCTTCAAGGCGCTTGACTCCATAAGCACTCAAGACAATAATGCGGTGGCAATGACTGATATACAGGGAGGTTTGATTTCGCCCGCGCTTTCCGCACTTTCCCTCACTCGCCCGGTGTCCCTGTGGACGCGATGCTGATAGCTAATGCATACACCAATTTTGGTCGATCGTATGCACCATAGCTTGCAAGTAGAAGGTGCGTGTACAACATTACCCGCCTGAACATCACATGTCAGGTAGAATCAATTGAACAATTTCAGTTCTCATTACCAAACATTGATAGTCGTCGATTTTTAAATTTGGTGCGAATATCATAGTAACCGTTGCTATTTCTTCACCACCAACAGTGTCTACCTAGCAGAAAAAAAGATAGCCGAAGTTATGTCTCTTCAATATTTCGACGAATGAAGTATATTTATACTCCCCACAATGCATCAAGATCTATTGCGATCGCTGTTGGTGCTATGCATCGTCCGTGTGCTCTTCAGTGCAGCTGTGCTAGTCCCCTGATCCGTGTAACGCGGTACTGCAGCTGTACCTGCCCCCTGACCCGTGTGGTGCGGTACTGCAGCTGTACCTGCCCCCTGACCCGTGTGGTGCGGTGCTGCAGCTGTGTCTGCCCCCTGACCCGTGTGGTGCGGTGCTGCAGCTGTGTCTGCCCCCTGACCCGTGTGGTGCGGTGCTGCAGCTGTACCTGCCCCCTGACCCGTGTGGTGCGGTGCTGCAGCTGTGTCTGCCCCCTGACCCGTGTGGTGCGGTACTGCAGCTGTGCCTGCCCCCTGACCCGTGTGGTGCGGTGCTGCAGCTGTGTCTGCCCCCTGACCCGTGTGGTGCGGTGCTGCAGCTGTGTCTGCCCCCTGACCCGTGTGGTGCGGTGCTGCAGCTGTGTCTTCCCCCTGACACGTGTGGTGCGGTACTGCAGCTGTACCTGCCCCCTGACCCGTGTGGTGCGGTGCTGCAGCTGTGTCTGCCCCCTGACCCGTGTGGTGCGGTACTGCAGCTGTGCCTGCCCCTGACCCGTGTGGTGCGGTACTCCAGCTGTACCTGCCCCTGACACGTGTGGTGCGGTACTGCAGCTGTACCTGCCCCCTGACCCGTGTGGTGCGGTGCTGCAGCTGTGTCTGCCCCCTGACCCGTGTGGTGCGGTACTGCAGCTGTACCTGCCCCCTGACCCGTGTGGTGCGGTACTGCAGCTGTGCCTGCCCCCTGACCCGTGTGGTGCGGTACTGCAGCTGTACCTGCCCCCTGACCCGTGTGGTGCGGTACTGCAGCTGTGCCTGCCCCCTGACCCGTGTGGTGCGGTACTGCAGCTGTACCTGCCCCCTGACCCGTGTGGTGCGGTACTGCAGCTGTGCCTGCACCCTGACCCGTGTGGTGCGGTACTGCATCTGTACCTGCCCTTGACCCGTGTGGTGCGGTACTGCAGCTGTGCCTTCCCCTGACCCTGTGGTGCGGTACTGCAGCTGTACCTGCCCCTAACCCGTGTGGTGTGGAGCTCGGCGTCAGCAAGTTCGTATCCATCATAGGACCGGTAAGATCACTGTGTCTTCGTCTTCACCAAACACCATCGGTGTCTATCAAGGAACATCGTTAGGCCCACTCCATATTCGTCATAAAAAAATATCCGACATTATACCCAGTTTTCAATAGTTGCAAATGACATGTCGCTTTAGCTTCATGACGCAACTATATCCCAATGTGCCGACAACACTCGGATATTAGTCACCGGCAAGAAGCAGCACATGCATCTACTTATAGCAAGGCTGGAGTTGGCTTTAGCTGGCCTTTCTGACTGGTTCTCATCGAATTATATGAACGTCAACACTGTCAAAACACAATTAATTGCGTTCAGTACCAGGGCCCGCTATGCTAGGTAGGCGGGCCTCGGGATTTCGTGAATTTCGTGAATATCTTGTCAGAGAGCAAAACGGATAAGAACCTTGGAGTAGTGATGGACCGGCACTTGACGTTTGGCACACATATTGACCAGCTGGTCGGCAAATGTGCTGGAACTGCTTTCCATTTATCTCACGCCAATCATAGCTAACCGTCGACAACATCTTGCCCAGCAAAATCGCTAGTTATGTTCAATATTCGGTACTGCACTTCCATGAACTAGACACGTGCACAGGTCCAGATGCATTGGGTACAGAAGTTCATCAGCTTTTCTGCACGAGGTGTACGTGGGAAATGGCAATAAGATCAGATATCTGACGATTTTAAGTACTTGAAGTGGTTGAACGCTGAACAGACCGCCGTGTACTGGCGTCTCTGCCTCATTAAGAGAGGGCTAATGACTGGTTATCATCGCGGCATCGTTGTACAGCTTACCTACGCATCTAGCCAACATCAAGAGAGCACTAATGACTGGTTATCCTCGTGGCATCGCTGTACAGCTTACCTACGCATTTGACCAACATTAAGAGAGCACTAATGACTGGTTATCCTCGTGGCATCGCTGTACAGCTTACCTACGCATTTGACCAACATTAAGAGAGCACTAATGACTGGTTATCCTCGTGGCATCGCTGTACAGCTTACCTACGCATCTGACCAGCATTAAGAGGGCACTAATGACTGGTTATCCTCGTGGCATCGCTGTACAGCTTACCTACGCATCTGACCAATATTAAGAGAGGGCTAATGACTGATTATCCTCGCGGCATCGCCATACAGCTTACCTACGCATCTGGCCAACATTGAGAGAGTATCAATGACTGGTTATCCTCGCGGCATCGCTGTACAGCTTACCTACGCATCTGACCAACATTGAGAGAGTACTAATGACTGGTTGTCCTCGTGGCATCGCTGTACAGCTTACCTACGCATCTGACCAACATTGAGAGAGTACCAATGACTGGTTATCCTCGTGGCATCGCTGTACAGCTTACCTACGCATCTGACCAACATTGAGAGAGTACCAATGACTGGTTATCCTCGTGGCATCGCTGTACAGCTTACCTACGCATCTGGCCAACATTGAGAGAGTACTAATGACTGGTTATCATCGTGGCATCGCTGTACAGCTTATCTGCGCATCTGACCAACACACACGAGGCCGCACGGTCAGCTTGAGCGGCCAGGTGTGAGAGCAAATGCAGGTACATGCATATTGTTTTGGCGCCGCTGATTCCTGCCACGGATTACCGCCAGAGACACGTGACATGAAACGAGTTGGCCTGTTCCAAACTGGACTTACCCAGCTGCTGCTCGCACAGAATGACAAGTTTGAATGATTGAGTGCCGAATGCATGCCTGTCTTTTCATGCATGCCATGACGCAACGCTGTTCCACCTCATCGTTTTATCTTACCAAACTAGTAGGTAGCGAAAGCGGGCGTGACATATGTAGAACAGGTATGCAAATATATCGATACGGTTCTCGCCGTCAGTCGTTGGTTTTTCATGGCTGCAATAAAAACGACCGTTCACGACCATTCGATTACCGTGCCAAAAACCTCGGAAAAATGGCACGTAATTGCCGGTGGTAGTTCCGGTAGCACGTCATCTCTGCTGATCGCTCGTGTGGTGCGACGCACCTGATTCTTGTTGATGACCGAGTACGGCGGGTGGTCAAACTGTGGGATGAGCTCGGTGACGCGGTCGGACACGACGGCCAGGTCGATCCCGTCGCCGATGTTGCTGGCGACGGCCGTCACCAGTCGGTCGGAGACGCCCGAGAACCACGAGCCGAGCGAGTCCAGGATCGAGCTCACGGCCGACGGCTGGCCGCCGGCGGCCGCCGACGGCGCAGACTGGCTCTCCTGGCGGCAGCGAAACTCGGGTCACGTCTCGGGTCAAGGGCAAGCCATGCACTACACGGTAGACAGAGGTAGAGCACGAGCAGACAATAGAGATGGTTCGAGATGTCTAGACGGCATGCGATGATCCGCTTGTGTGCATCGGCGGAGGATTATCTACGCCCGTGCGTGAACAACAGTCTGGTTGACAAAATTGTGGAGTCCAGCACACCGACCACGAAGAGAAAGAATCAGTTGGGGCCACTCCGAGAGCTCTATTGTTGCCGACAGTTTACACTCGGTCACGCTCACAGGAGCCCAAAGAGGCACGAAGCAGGTCAGATCAGTCCAGCTGTATCAGCAACGCTCACAGCAGCACAGGAAGGCACGAAGCAGGTCAGGTCAGTCCAGCTGTATAAGTTGCAGATATAGACGAGCCATGTTGCGAAAAACTGGTTCGTTTCCAAGGACAAACAACAAAGATCAATGTGAGCAACACACCTCATGAGAACTGCTAAGGAGTGGAGACGATCATTTTACATAGAACAGCCACTACTTGTTCCACAAGACGCCAAACACTGATCCAATAGAAATAGAGCTCCACATCCCGGGAATCGTAGAGACACGTGTTCTTTGACGAGCAGGCAGTGCAGGTGAGCGTGCTCAACGCAGGTGCTCTACTCAATGTAGGTGGTTAAGGCGGCCATTTTCCGGCGAGTGAAAATGTATGAGACAATCAGTCGCTGACAAGGCGGGGGTGCTTAAGATGTGGTAGTCTCGAGTCACGTAGTGGTCGTGCAGACTTTTATTCACGCCATCACATGAATCGATTTGAGATAGGCAGATGTCACTTATAATAAGTGACCTCTGTTGAGATAATTCGAGATAAGAGTTGTTTGCGCGCGGAGGTCATAGAGGCACGTGACGGAGAAAGCTGGCCAAGAAAGCTGGCTGAGACTGCTAATCTGCAAAGCAGATAGTCAGTATAGAGAAAATGAAGAAACGTGAAGTTGACCATGGCGAAGACACGCCTATCAGTGGTCAGAAACACGTGGCATAGGCCAGCAAGAGTGACGAATATCACAATGCACCAGTCAAACGTCCGTAGGTGGGTGACTGCCCTACCCGTCCATCTGCCACAATCACTACCTGTCAGTGCCCGGGCGTGCCCTGACCCGTTCATCAGCCCCAATCACTACCTGTCAGTGCCCGGGCGTGCCCTGACCCGTCCATCAGCCCCAATCACTACCTATCAGTGCCCGGGCGTGCCCTGACCCGTTCATCAGCCCCAATCACTACCTGTCAGTGCCCGGGCGTGCCCTGACCCGTCCATCAGCCCCTCCCACTGCCTGTCGGTGCCCGGGCGTGCCTTGACACGTCCATCAGCCCCAATCACTACCTGTCAGTGCCCGGGCGTGCCTGACCCGTCCATCAGCCCCAATCACTACCTGTCAGTGTCCATGCGTGCCTGACCCGTCCATCAGCCCCTCCCACTACCTGTCAGTGCCCGGGCGTGCCTTGACCCGTCCATCAGCCCCAATCACTACCTGTCGGTGCCCGGGCGTGCCCTACCCGTCCATCAGCCCTACTCACTACCTGTCAGTGCCCGGGCGTGCCTGACCCGTCCATCAGCCCCACTCACTACCTGTCAGTGCCCGGGCGTGCCCTGACCCGTCCATCAGCCCCTCTCACTACCTGTCGGTGCCCGGGCGTGCCCTACCCGTCCATCAGCCCCACTCACTACCTGTCAGTGCCCGGGCGTGCCTGACCCGTTCATCAGCCCCAATCACTACCTGTCAGTGCCCGGGCGTGCCCCGACCCGTTCATCAGCTCCACTCACTACCTGTCAGTGTCCATGCATGCCTGACCCGTCCATCAGCCCCACTTACTACCTGTCGGTGCCCGGGCGTGCCCCGACCCGTCCATCAGCCCCACTCACTACCTGTCAGTGCCCGGGCGTGCCTGACCCGTTCATCAGCCCCAATCACTACCTGTCAGTGCCCGGGCGTGCCCCGACCCGTTCATCAGCTCCACTCACTACCTGTCAGTGTCCATGCATGCCTGACCCGTCCATCAGCCCCACTTACTACCTGTCAGTGCCCGGGCGTGCCCTGACCCGTCCATCAGCCCCAATCACTACCTGTCAGTGCCCGGGCGTGCCTGACCCGTCCATCAGCCCCACTCACTACCTGTCAGTGCCCGGGCGTGCCCTGACCCGTTCATCAGCTCCACTCACTACCTGTCGGTGCCCGGGCGTGCCCCGACCCGTCCATCAGCCCCACTCACTACCTGTCAGTGCCCGGGCGTGCCTGACCCGTTCATCAGCCCCAATCACTACCTGTCAGTGCCCGGGCGTGCCCCGACCCGTCCATCAGCCCCACTCACTACCTGTCAGTGTCCATGCATGCCTGACCCGTCCATCAGCCCCACTTACTACCTGTCAGTGCCCGGGCGTGCCTGACCCGTTCATCAGCCCCAATCACTACCTGTCAGTGCCCGGGCGTGCCCTGACCCGTCCATCAGCCCCACTCACTACCTGTCAGTGCCCGGGCGTGCCCTGACCCGTCCATCAGCCCCAATCACTACCTGTCAGTGCCCGGGCGTGCCCTGACCCGTCCATCAGCCCCTCTCACTGCCTGTCAGTGCCCGGGCGTGCCTGACACGTTCATCAGCCCCACTCATTGCCTGTCAGTGTCCATCCGTGCCTGACCCGCCCATCAGCCCCAATCACTACCTGTCAGTGCCCGGGCGTGCCCTGACCCGTCCATCAGCCCCACTCACGACCTGCCAGTGCCCGGGCGTGCTTGACACGTCCATCAGCCCCACTCATTGCCGGTCAGTGTCCATCCGTGCCTGACCCGCCCATCAGCCCCAATCACTACCTGTCAGTGCCCGGGCGTGCCCTGACCCGTCCATCAGCCCCACTCACGACCTGCCAGTGCCCGGGCGTGCTTGACCCGTCCATCAGCTCCACTTGCTGAAACATATTTACTTTTTACCTTCTGTTGTTCGTTTGCATGGCACACAACCTCTCAATTTCTTCAAGGGGAAAGTTCGGGATGTGCTATGAAAACCAGGATGCATAATGAAAATCTGGGACGCAAATGCATCATTAGAAGCATATGAAGCTCTACCCATAACGTTTTACAGCTACGCCGCCTTGCCTTGCAGACGGGCGGATGGAGCCTTTGTAACGACTTCCATTTCCACCTCGCATTATCGCCCAGCTGGCTAGGAACCCGTTAGAACACATCCAATTGCGTGATATAATTTCGAAGGTATGCTTTATGATAGCCATATACCAACTTCGAGACAATCGTCCCAGACCACAGTTTCAGATTTGCGTGCACCTGATGGGTCGTTTTAGTGCGTGCTTGGTTTTCTCCAATTTTCCCAGAAATAGACAAGTGGGCTTCGGCTTACTGGTCGTAAAACAATTCACACCATGCGACTTTCTGCGAACCTATGAGTCTGTCCCCACGCCGTCGACCGGAATAGGTTGAACGTCCATTTCCTCTGTCGGTCGTTCCAGCGCCTGATCCGGAATTGGTTTACCTCATCGAACTTTCACTGGATGATAAAAACAAAATCCGGCCGGTCGGCAGATGGGGAAGCACAAACTCGAAATAAGACAAATGTGCCGTAGCAGTAGCGTTCAGCTTCAAAACGTTGTTGAATCTGACTTGGGCCAGGAGCACAGTCTTACAATGGTGGCATAATTCGTACGGTCTTTATTTTTGGAACTGTTTTAGAAGAACTCTAAGAGGCATGAGATATGTCATGGATATGAGCAATCACCCATGGTTTGTGTGACCAGCTACACTACAGCGTACAGAACAGTTAGGGTGCATCCAATGCGCAACTAGGAACCGGTCATGGGCGTTTTAAATTTGATGGGTAAGTTGTAGTTTCAGCCAGGGTGTTAATTTGCATGCATTTGAAGGGACATGCTTGCTGGTATGCATGCGTGCTTATTGTTTGCATGCATGTATGTATCAGGGGCGGATACAGTGGCTGCGTGTGCCCTCCACATGGGAAGGTGGCTTCCCTCTAACGCAGAGACGTTATGATTTAAACAAGTGTGTTTTTTTTGGGTGGTGGGGGGGGCAAAATATATGAAGACAATGTGCGGACCCAAATAGATTGGGGCACACTCCATGGGGGTCCAATGCTGAAAGTTAAAATATTTAGGGGCAAAGCCAAGATTGAGGGGCAGTTGCCCTCTCAAAAGTACATAAAACGACCCCTGCGAAAGTACCCCTGCGTTGAAGGGTAAAAGGCGTTTCTGCGTGGAAACTCCAATACAACGTCGAGTAAACCGTACTACTCGAGTGTCCCTCGTTAAGCGGTTTTTCGGCCCAAGACCCAAGGCCCAGGGCCCAAGGCACCCCTCTGAGGGAAAAAGGCGCCCATTCAATATGCTCAAGTGCAACCCCTCCCCTCTCGCTCAACGAATATTCTACCGAATGAGAGCGTTCAAGGACTTTCTGCAACAGAGCCCCTCCGAGGAAATGGTGCCTCTCCAGACGAGTACCCGCCTTCCTCGCCCTTGAACATTTCTGGATACATCCCTGAAGTAAATGATTTTTTAGCTCCTGAAGCAGCACAAGCCTTCGCCATCCACTGTGCGTCAGCTTCCCGGTCGGAGTCGGAAACAGAAAACATAGTTCCCAACATGTTTTATTCATCCTCCAATAGCTTCTGCACAATTGGGATCATTGGGCTCTTACGACAAAAAGCAAATATATCACTCAATAAAAATATCGGCACTGTTACACACATGATCGGAACGAGCAACAGAGAATGCCACCGCATTGCATAGTTGAGCCAAATAGCACTGCAAACATACCACCGCCAGCAGCTGATTGAAGGACTAAACTCTACCCTTCGTTCCCGTGCCTTAACCGGGAACACGTCTTCTGGCTGGAGCTCAACCTATTCCGATTGAGGACGCGGGAGCAGACCCTGTGAGTAGGCTGGTGCACTTACAGACACTTAACGAAACGAACTGCAGGACCGAGTAGCTCTGCTAAGGTTCCACATCAGCCATATCGCGATATTCTTCTTGGTGTGCTCACCTTGCCCATGCGGAAGTTCCTTATAATCGGTAATATACCCTGATTGCGATGCGCATCCTGAAGTCACGATAAGCGATTGCTGCATATTGTGGTTTTGCAGCTGGTGTCAATTCACCTCAAAAGGGTCTGAATTCAGTCATGACGCAATGCAAAGGCTGTAATTTAGCGTGGAAGATAAAATAAGGAACTTCTTGACAACAGGTACCAATGCCCACACATCATTAAATGCACTTTCTACAACCGCATCGCCTCTTTGTGATCAAATATTCCTTTCTGACATTATCCTTCATCCCATATCACCAAGCTCCACAAAAGAAATTGCGCCGCGCCCATATTCACATGCTACACCCCCATCCTCGTTGTCACCCAAGCACTGTCACCCAACTCCCAACTCCGCTGCCACCCTGACATGGACGGCTGTCCCGGCGGCAGCGACATGGAGAAGAGCGTCATCAGTGAGATGGCGACGCTTGTACCGTTCTATGTGCCGTTCCATGTACCGTTCCATGTACCGTTCCATGTACCGTTCCATGTACCGTTCCGTCGACCGAAACGTGTATCAGCGGAAAGGCCATCCGACACCGTTAGCATTGGCAGTGCTACGAGTTGTCGTGGACATGGATGGATGCGACATGAATGATGAATGCGACATGGCATAGTATATTTAGTGAAATTTGGATGTTGTTGCTGCTGCTACCGCTATGACCGCATCCAATAAATGAGCATGTCGACGTTTTCACTGCGGTATGCACGCTGTTGGGACTGCGTCAAGCACCACGATGAGGTTATTGCGAACTAAAACAACAAACATTTCACTGAAGGTAAATACACGTGTTTTTCAATTGTGTAACACAGAGGATATTTCCTAGTTGCACAACACACCATCAGGTTGGAATCACAACTCCAGTAAACTACAGATAAAGCAAAATACCTCCTGGCTTCCAGGTACATATTTTGTCTTCCATGTGCATGACCTTTCCTACGTTTCTGTTTCGTTTACTGCAAAAATACGTGAAAAATGCACGTGTGCTAATGTTAGATATTTGAGACATAACTAATAGGGAATCAGAAAAAGCAGCATGGACAAGGATTACTCGTTACCTCAGGGTAGAGAGGCCTAAATATATAGGTGTGTCCAGTCATTGGATTCCATGCTAACTTTATGGGCGCCGGCAAGCAAAAAACCCAAGCAGGTGTCCAAACAGCCCCTGTAGTAGCATAATTATCCACCAGTGTCGAAGTCCCCAGAACGTACAGAACACCAGGTTTATTATACCACCTTCTGTGTATTTCCCTCACGCTGGCCTGCAGTCCAGGATCAAGTTCCGACTAGCTGATTGAAACCGATATATTTTTGGAGACCCAGTATGCGCATTCGTCGCCCGAACTTCGCGCCTTGAATAATGGATCGATTGTTTAGGGCACCAGGCGCCGACCCTTGTAGGTCACCGCCGCAAAAGGGTGACAAAGGTGGCACCGTGTCGGCCATGTGACGTGACCAACTTCTAAACTATGGTAATTAACCAGCCAAAGGGCATGCGCGACATCCGAGCCGTCGCGCTTCTCCGAGCCATGTTCCACTTATGTTCGTAAAGCGTGTTCCATGAAATTACCACTTTATCCCTCCCATTAATCTCTCCGCTCCATCATCCCACCATTCTTCTTCTGTCGCCTTTCATCAGAGATTGAGCGCCTGTTCCCGTCACCCCTGGTCGTCCCGCGGCGCAATGATTGGTAGCCTTGCGAAATCGTCGAGATTGACTTCCTCCTCCTCCTCCCCCCCCCCCACACATAGCCACTCCTGCGTTCGCACCCTTCCACGCTGGCGTTGCACCGTAAATTCACAGCTCACATGCTAAGGACAATTCCGATGTGGTACCCATGCCATGGAGCTGCAGTAGCTGAAGAGCCCCGGCAGTGACACCGAGCCGCTCCATGGCGTGCTGAGAGCTCGACGCTCGACAGTGTCCATCTGGGCTGGAGCGAGCGACGAGACGCTCCAGGCGGAGTCTCCAGCGCAGGGCGAAGTGTCGGGACTGGGTGTGCCGACGGTCGGTGCCGGACGAAGTGTCGGGACTGGGTGTGCCGACGGTCGGTGCCGGACGAAGTGTTGGGACTGGGTGTGCCGACGGTCGGTGCCGACACCGTCTGCCCACCTCACGCCACCGCCGCCGCCGCCGGGGATGCCGCCTGCCGGCTGACGGCTGACGGCTCGTCTGGCATGGCCGAACACGTGACGTAACGTAGGATGACGCAACGTGACGTGACGTGTCGCAACTCGACCTGGTGCGGCGTGGGTGTCGCCGCCATTCTGCTTCAGCCGGTGGGAAAATCTCACGGGTAGTGCGTTCGACATTTGGTGACAATTTGAAGCTTACACCCAGCCAGGTACCTTCAGTTAATACGCCAATAAGGTGCTAGGTTGAGCCGATAATATGGCGACATGCAGCGATCAAAGCACTGCCGAAGTGTTGTTTGCTGGTGATATATGACCATTAAATCAACTAGCCAATGTTCCAGAGACTTCGAGAGGATTGGCTGCTGTGAGTCAAAGAGGGCCTACCGATGGAGAAGTCGTGCACTACACAATCGTGGCATATATCATGTCGCTGTCCGCTCAGTGTCCACATGGCGTCAGCTTGGCGAAAGCACTATTTGGTCATGGAGCTACCTAATGGGCCGTAGCACTGCACTGTGTCATACTCAGACATATGTTCACACTGTGAACTGTGGTGTGTCTGGACACGAGTTAGGTTGTGAGGTTGTGAAGCATACCCAGACACATGTCACGCTGTGAACTGTGGTGTGTCTGGACACGAGCTAGGTTGTGAGATTGTGAAGCATACCCAGACACATGTCACGCTGTGAACTGTGGTGTGTCTGGACACGAGCTAGGTTGTGAGGTTGTGAAGCACACCCAGACAGGTGACACGCTGTGAAGCTGTGGTGTGTCTGGACAAGTTAGATTGTGAGGTTGTGAAGCATTCCCAGACACGTGTCACGTTGTGAAGCTGTGGTGTGTCTGGACTCCAGTTAGGTTGTGATGTTGTGAAGCATTCCCAGACACGTGACACGCTGTGAAATTCGCAGCTGCTCATCAGACATACTGGCATTGGTGTTTCTCTAAGTGACACATAGTGATGATGATTCATAGCTCTAACTTGGGCAGCATTGTTGTATGCACGATATCAAATGTAACCGTATGTTCAAAATAAGTTCTAAATAATCATCTAAATATTAAATACCATAAATTGAATATATTTCGCCCATGGCGCTTCTTCGGTTCGAACTGGAGGGAACTGAAGAGCGGAACTGTGGGCGAAATATATTCAATTTATGGTATTTAATGTGTAGACGACTGACAGTGTTCATGTCGCATTTACACGATCATTGTCACCAGTATGGCACGCAAATTTGTGAAGATGAGCGCTTCACGGACCCATGGAATGCCGCACAGATGTTGCAGGGATGGTCATGCGGTTACTGTTGGCAAACAGTTCCAAAATATTTCGTCATTCCCGCCACCTATTCAGCAAGAAAAGTTCGACTTGAAAAGACTCAGGGTCTGCGATAGACTGATGACGGCATCGTCGCCAGATTACCGCACATGGTCGTCAAGACTACATGTTCGTCAAGAATGATTGCCACTCGTTGCCACTTTCTATTTCGAACAAGGTTACTACACCATCAGCCAATTTCATCGCCGCAAGGCATCTGCCCATTTCGGTTGATCGCGCAAATGTGAGGCCAAGCACGGCTGGTCGCGATTCGCGCTGACCAATCTGAACTCCGGCACGACGTGTCAGCCAAAGGTCACGCCGCGTGCATCGGCCGCCAGTCTGAAGCGTCGGCCCGAGAGCGGCAGGTCCGGGAGGGGCGGCCGGCACCGGACATAGGAGGCCCACTCGACTCGGGCTTCAGACTTTGCCAACCAGACATAATTACTCGCCAACATTACAGAATCAGGCGCCAACCAAACGGAATTAGTCGCCAGCCCAATATAATTAACCACCAACCCAACTGAACCAGTCACCAACTACACAGTGAGGTATCGCATGTGGATTCCATCGCGCTGCTTTATCGAGTTGCCTTACATATTCACATTTGTGTATCTTTTTTTGTACCAGACAAATCCAAGTTCAATTGAAATGAATTGAAAAGGTCGTTCCCACAATATTATCAAGTTTCTAAATGCTAAACCAAAAATTAGATTTTCCTCTCCTTTCACCGTAGGAACTTATGGCTGCGTAGCTCGCCACCATTTGGGATTTCATTCATAACCATTAACCCTCACCAGTGCAGAGAGGCGCATAAGCCCACTCTCTGAAGTTGTTAAAGGGTTTCCTCCGGAGCACGTCAGCGCCTAGAATTCGTCCGAAAATGCCTTAAAACAACCTCAAAAATGCATTGCGATGCTGCACAGCTCCAGCCACACTCGAGAGCACACATTTGAATCCTTTTGTGCAGTCAAGTCGTACATAAATGACGCCCAAGAACACTCCAATGTAGCTCATTATATTCACAGCTAACCTATTTCCAAGGTGGGTTATATGAAACCCTCTCCGGGATATACAACATCCCCAGTATCGGCGAGCAAAACAGTGTAGCACGGTTAGGACTCCGTTGTGTCGGAGCCAACAAGATGACCGTGTCGTGCCAACTGGTGGATTAGGAGCAGTGCAGAGGCCACCGTGATTCGACAGATGTACAGCCGCACATCCAGCCTCGTTGGGAATATTTAAACGCCTGGTGAATTACGGGCTCTGTAGAACCTGTACGGCGATGCGGAAACGATGCTGATTCGTAACGCATTTTTGCTGGAAATATTTAGATATATATCAAAATGTTGGCATCTTTCCAGCCCAACAGCGGCATGCCTAAGGAAAATTAAGCTTTAAATCTAAACTTAAATTTCTTAATTAAAATTTATTAAGAAAATTAAGCTTGTAAATGTGCTCGATCAGTTGCGCTATTCTGATGCTGTACCTGGCCTGATTTTTCCGTCCCACCTGCAATGATACAAGTTATATTTATTAGTTATTAGGAGTTGGCATGAAACGGAATAATTATTTTGAAATTATTGTGATGCAAACTATAATCCGGTGCGAGGACCTTC
Source organism: Ashinkailepas kermadecensis (assembly GCA_034440615.1). Classification (NCBI taxonomy): domain Eukaryota; kingdom Metazoa; phylum Arthropoda; class Thecostraca; family Neolepadidae; genus Ashinkailepas; species Ashinkailepas kermadecensis. Next base: position 45,613 of record JAOTOM010004810.1, on the reverse strand, counting down.
TTCGTGGGTAACTGCATCTCATGATGTCAGGCTCGTATTTTGATTAGCCTGCCACATAATGCGTTTGCATTGGCAAGTTGGCATTCAGCGACGTGGTGAAGCATATCGGTTGAATCTAAATGTAACCATGGTCTACTGGGACGCTGTCGTATTTTGATCTTGCTTTCCATGTGCAAAACTGAATGTACTAAAGTCAGAATAATATTTATGCGTAGACGCAAGGATGCTACATGAGCAGACATAATTGCAACTGTAGTCCAGCTCACTACACATAAAAATGTTATGGACTTGGAAATTTTGTTTTTTCTTGGTCAGCACTCTTGGCCTAGGTTGCCCAGTTCATGGTCAGTAGAACCATACTTTGTGGCAGGGTTGCTGACCTTCCATTAACTAACAAAATGTAGCATTGCATTGTTGGCAACAACAAACGATGGCGTTGGCACGCCAGCGACCATTATCATAAAATGACTTTCAATGGGCCTGCTTTCTTCCTTTAGCCGATGTTTTCATGCACTATTATCTGGTTTCAGTGTTATTTTTCAGGATGTTGCCCCCGGGTTGACCAGGACAGGCCAGTCAGATGAAACAACAAATTGTTTCCTTCGAGCTCACTTAACTCCCGGTCTTCCTCGTAAAAATGTTTGCAGGACAAATGGGTAATTGCGTCATGTTCGGTATGTCTGGATTCCTATAGAAGGATGAAAGCAATTCAAATTAATCCACATGGAATTCTGCCTTTCCATCCTGAGAGCCATAGCACTTGTGATGAATGTGTGGAATATGTGCCGACGTGACACCAGTTGTGTATTTGCGAATAGATTAGGTATGTCTTCATGTATGCAATTCTGCCGTGGAAAAGCAAAGAAGCGCAACTTCACTTTTTTGTGAATTTGCGAATTTTACATCAACAACCTGCATCGACCACTACCTTTTGTTTCCCCGAAGACCGTATCTATAGTCATCGCAAATGGGCCAAAATTGTAACTACCCCTCTACATCCTCCCCCAAACAGGAAAAGAGCAAGTTTCTTTTTGGCAATCATTATTTACAGTGCGAAAAGACTGCAGGTCTGCGCGGTCAGTGACATGTGATCACTCGATCACTCATGTGATCTTCGGAGCTGAAGCTGGCGAGAAAATGAAGCGCATGTTTGAGCACGTGCTTTTTTCTCTTGGAAATTCAGTCACTTGGTTACCATACAAACGTTTTTACCAAGGCTGTGGAGATATTAGACAAAGTTGTCTGATTAGAACAATGTGGAGACTATCAAGGGCATTGTCATGTGGCCTTCCCGACAGTGGAATCTCGCAACAGCTATTTCAAGCGAGCCAAAAGCATGTAAGCACTATCTCTCAGTATGGGACAACATTTTTGTAGATTTTCTTACGGAACCATAAAACATGTCAGTGAGAGAAATTAGTCTTCGCCTAATTGTTTCATATTTTTGGTACACATATATCGTGAATTGTGCGAATTTCCACACTTCTTTGTGAATGTTATATTTGTTTATGCAATTTTGTCGTCGTCTAGCATCCACGAGCGACACTTCGAAGATGTCGCAATTTCTCAGTGGTGAAAATTTTCCAGTTGCACCGGTTACACCACTGACCATGAAAAGAAGCTTCAGCTACATGTAGCAGCTACAAGCTTCAGCTACATGCATGTACGTCATGCATGTTCAGTCACATGCAAGAAAATTCGCATGCAATATCTCCGTCTTGCCCCGTTCAACACGGAAATATAAACAGCCATGGTTTGAGATTGGGTTAAGAACTCGACAACCACTCGCCGGAATAGCGAGCGGAGCACACTACGCTATATGTTAGGTAAAGATACAAAATAGTTAAACTTCCATGAGGATATTTTATTGAATATTAATTTTCAAATACGTTCAATTTAACAAAATAAGTACTCGTTTCCTTTACCTTCTGACGACCTACCATTCCGTAAAAATAAACTTGAGAAATCGTCCCATAGTGAGAGATATGGTTGTCGATTCTACCTTAACTATTTTGAATCAGCTGCCGTCCATTTCTCACGAATTAGCAGCGGCAGTCGCCTCACTGTCGACGTTGCTGAAATGTCCGGATGACACCGTCCCGGAACTTACGGTACCTACACCATTTGACATGCTTTTGTTGCCACTGATTTTTGTTCGCGCCCGGAGGTGCAGCGAGGGGGACGCGGACCCGGTCCCCCTTAGCAACCAAAAATGCAATAGATCAAATAAGAAATTGAGATTTTCACAACGCAAAGCCGAATACTTTCGGAGCGCTTCGCGTGGCGAAGAGTTCTATCCTTCATCACATTTTTTCGTCAGAGAAAATCCTGGCTGCACCACTATTCGCGGCCTTTGAGCATGTGGTGTGACCGTGATTAAGTCGTTCGACCTTTAACGCTGGAGTTAGTTTCATCGGTGTTGTCCTTGGACGATGGAAAAGCACACCTGTTCCTCCCAAAGCGGATTTTGAAATCAAACGAGGGGTTCTTCACGCCCGCGTAGTGCAGCAGAAGACTATCAGGGTCACTTCGTGCCTTTGAGCCTTCGGTGCAATTCTCAACTGCCTGGTGGTTTATATGCGCCTCGTAAAAGGCAATATTTGGGAAGTAATGTTACTTATTCTCCTTCTCTTCTATGCAGCTTTGCTGCGTTCAGTTTCCGTCGCATGGCAACTCAACATTGCTGGTGGCAGGTAAGGACAACCTCCCCTTCTATTTTTGGAAGATATCAAAGGTGCACCTCACTTCTAGTGCTAACTAACCACTCATAATGCAGCAAAACAATCCGAATAGCTGGCGTTTATGTTCCTCACTCCGAACTGTACGACACTCCGTAATGTACCCTGGAACTGCCGAAAACGCAGATTAACAACCGAACGCCACCTGCCGCCCAGCACCGGTTTTCAGTGGCCATTCGGTGCATATTGTAAAGACAACTTTTTTAAGTCAATAAGCACATGTGTCTATTACAATGACATCAGTGCAAAGATCCTAATAATATAAGTTGCATGTCCTTGGTTCAGTGCTTCAGCTCCATGAGCAGAAGCAAATTTAATTATGTTGTACAAAGTTACTGAAATGCAGTTTGCTTCCTTACTGTTGCATGACAGAATTGAACATGCTTTAAATTATGGTAGATGCCAGCTCATGGGCACCAATTTTACTTCACGGGTACTTTGGAAATATCGGATGTTCGCCCTTCACATCAGCAACATTAAACAATAATTTATGTTAATGCCAACTTGTGACTTCAATCGTACGCCGAAGAATAATCTGAAGCATTTCAGTTTTCACACTTTCATTAGTGCCGACATGATTTTCGCGCTATTGTTATGTCATCGCCGAGTCTGAAAGACAAGTCGAGCTTATGTGGTACAAGTAGTGGGGGTTCATAATGCGCATCTCCTGTGCTACATGCCGTATAATCGCTAGAAATATAGCAGGTGCAGCAGCCGCACGGAGAACAATGGGCCGCGGATTGGACGGAAGTAGTCCGTGCGATATACCATGATTTCCTTTGACATAGCTTTCAATGAGCGGCCGAATGTAGGCCTGGAACGTGTAGTTTGGTCTGAAGAAACATGTGGTTTGGTACGGAGGTATGGGCAGAATTTTTTTGCAAGTGCATTCTCTCATGGGTGATGATGGTCACACTGAGTGCGCAGAATAGAAACTGACGCCGAGGTAGTGAATTTTTAAATGGCGAACTAAGAAATAGGTTGGTTGAAGAATTAAACACCAGTACGTGCATAATGTCCCTTTATGCTTCTTTTTCTTGCACATGCGGAATGTTCAGTACTTTAATAGAAAGCGAAACCCCACAAAATCTTCGTCGGTGTAGCAGGATCTCGTTGGCAGAAGTCCAATTCAAACAAACGTGAGCACTCATAAATTGTGTCTCGCGCAAAATATCGTGAACTCACGAATGCCGACAAAACAGGGAATTTGGATGCATTGCATGAAGTTTTAGGCTCTAATAACTTACTACGCGCAATGGAGGAATAACATTTGCTCAACAATCACCTACCATGATTGAGAGCAGGACCAACATTCCAGAGGACACCTTTCATACACCTGACAATGCAGGACCTGTAAATTGATCTACTATGGAAAAAATAATCCATCACACGCTGTTCGTTATATTTTGGTACCAACGATTGCCTGGAGAAGTGAAGGGCACCATTTGCCCCCGAATATCTTTCCACATGTTTTCTGATGAACACTGAACATTTTCAATCGATAGCACATGATGTGAAGAATCTAAGGTGAAAGTTCAAGGATATTTCATGACATATTAGAGATCCCAGTTCAGATGAAGGGAATAAATATGCCCACAGTACATTGTTCCGGCCCCCGAGACATTCTATGAATAATTTTTCACGCCCTCTCAGACAAATAAGATAACCAGGTGGCTCGAGGCAGCCGTGAAACTGAGCTCATACTACGTGTACGTGTATTGTGCCATATCAGGACAGGCTAAAGTGAAAGCAAGTGATGTTTACGATCAGACTGTAGGAGAGAACATAAAAACAGCGATATTGTTTGGTAAGGGCATCGTGGGTATTCTTCTTCAGGTGAAATCATACAAAGCCTAAGGTGGTAATGGCTTTTAATGTGGCAATGGTAAGCTTAAGATCAATATAACAAGATGGTGATTGGTCTTGCCACCGCTCTTTCTTGCTATCCGAGGAGCTTATTGACTCGTGTTAAAAAACGGTGTTATAATGTCGTAAATATAGCAGAGAGTTCAATACGACTACGATCGCCCTACCAATAAAATAATTGTTATATTGATGCCTCATGAATAAAAGCACAATTCGACAGTTTTTCGCATCACAGGAAGCTATGCATGTTCATCATGCATGCATGCTTTACATGATCAACACAGTGAGGTATGCATTTCACAAGAGACGTCCTTGTGTCACATCAGGTCATGGGTGGGTTAGATTTCGCCCGGAAACCTTGTGCGCTTTTTCTACAGTTCGTCGATAACAATTTTCATCAGGCATCTATGCGAGTTCTTGTCTGCTTGAACTTAATTTGTTAATTAAAGAAGGTTTCAGGTACGACAAAAAGCAGCTAAGTATATTTTTTTAACTTTCACGCATGCATATACATGTAGGCACTTGACTGCTCCTTGAAGATTTGAGCGGAATTGCTGACGTCTTCGAAAGGTGCTCAGTATAAGTTCTATCAAGGGTGGCACCAGAGGAAGGTCCTTGGGGGAAACGCATAAATGGTAAACTCCAGGGAACGTTTTGGAAGAAATCGTATATTTTATGCTGGATATTAATGAGGCTAAGGAGAACAATGCATGCACAACATTCTTCCTGCGTATTTTGTAACGGCTTTAATAGTTGTGGATTTTAGTCTCATTGAAGCCTGTTGTGTGAGAACATCAATTTAGCTTCTTCATTTTAGCGGCTTCCACACAACCACTCTACACATTTTCCTTCAACTTGCTGCAAAGCTTTGGCGGTCGCACAACGTTCGCTCGAAGAGTCCAAGCACAAACAGCGACATGACAACACCAAGCAGGCCGAAACGCGCAACGCTGAGCAACGCCTCATGCCGCACCACCGGCCGGCATGGCCGAAGTCGGCCTGGCGTCAGCGGCCGCAGTGGCGGCCCGCAGCCCTCGCCTGCACCGACACGTCAGCTGCGGCAGCACGACGTGACGGAGGACTCACCTGCGCACGCGACCCGGCCGCCGCCAGACACAGCACGACCACCGCTCGAGCGAGCCTCATGTCGGCGATCTCCGGCGACGACTGGAGGCTGACGCGTCGACCGGTGCCACGTCGGCTCGCCGCCGAGGCTGGCGCGTCGCCCGGGCAGCCGCCGGCTGCGGCCTCAGCGCCCAGCTCATGTCGGTCGACCACACCTCCAGCCAATCGGCATTCAAGCCCAGCTTTCACTGCGTCTCCAGCCAGCCACACATTGTCGCAAAATAGGCTTTGGTTGACATGAGGTGCATTAGATAGCTATAGCCAAGGAAAGCATTTGTCAAGCTGCAGAGCACTGTTTAGATAGAGCACATGGTGTCATGGAGTACGTCCATTGCACTATGTTAAGCATCGATGGTTAAGGCTATCATTGCTATGTAGAGTTTGAGGCCTTTCAAAATGTCAATAAAATTGCCTATGGCGGACATGAATATTGAAACTAAAACGTGAAAATATGTATAAATACATGGTTGATCCCAACTTTTATGGACATTCAGTATTTAAGTACGATTGTGTAGTATGATAGGCTAAGCAACCTGGCACTTCTAGTAGTAGTAGTAGTGACAGTAGTAGAAGTAGTAGTGGTGATAGTAGTAGTATCAGCTTAATATCAATCGCTATGGCGTGTCACAGTGGAAATGCTTGGCAGCATCGAAACGTTGCGCTATATGGAGGGCCACCTATGCATTAGAAGATAATGGAGCGATTCATATCAGGCGACTAAAGAGCGCGTTTTAAACTATAAAGATACGTAGTCCGTCTAAGCCCGTCTGCCAGGTAGAAATGAGTTCAGCCAACAAAACATATTTTTGTTTTTATTTCGTCCGTCCTCCGAATGCCATGCTATCACGTGGTATGTAGACGCACGGATCCTGCAAGAAGGGGTGGAGTGAATGGGACGGTCACAACCAACATGCGAGAGGTCTAGTTCATACGTTTATAATCACTAGCTACACTGAAAAAAACGGTTTGAGAACATGTTCGTTAGGTTGTGCACGAAAGGAGAGTTATCGGACTCAGTGTCTTGAATGAGTGCAGTTTTTAGGCAGTGAGAACCTATATTTTGCGGATTTATATCATGGACCAAATAAGTTTCTCAATATTCATGCGTAATTATATCGAGACATCGTGAGAAAGAATGTAGATCTCAAGTTTTATCAAGTTGCAGCTACCATGAGAATAGATGCTGGACTCATCGTTCATTTTCTTCCAACGGCGTCCAGCCGCCATTGCTTTGCAATCTGTCCGGAGTTACCCAGCCAGGGGTGTCGATTTTTTAAAAACATTGGGGGGGCCGAAGTGCCAAGACACTAGACCCCCCCCCCCCCAAAAAAAAAACTCATCGGATTTAGCCCACTATATTTTCAGATCTCAGAAATTCTAATTTCTTATTCGACGATGTGTATGTTTATGTTTATTCAGCATCCTCACCGACGGGGAAAATCTCCCAATAACTGGTGAAGTCACATAATTAAAAGAGCAGTGCTCAGTACATTTCAACATAACAACTCTTGGTTGGTCATTGGTTCTACGACACGTCGACCGTTGTGTCATATAGCGTCGCCAATCTCTCACGCCGATTGGTCGCAGGCGAAGAGTAGCGACAGGTGAGACTCGAACTCACCAACATAACAACTCTGAGTAATAGCATGCGACTGCAGTGCCATATAGTAGGCTCGGATCTATCGTCACCGTCACTGTTACCCTCCTCCTCACTCCACACACCAACAAACACACACCGGCTTAAATAAAAATACTTCAGCGATCAGATGCAGGCTAAAACACACCGGCATTGATGAAGCATCAGAGCACAGCAGACCTGAACGGTAATGACGATGGGTGAAAGTATTTCCTTGGTGCCTAACGTTAGGGAGGGGAATTTGTCCATTTAGTACGCCACTGCGGCTGCTCAACGTGTTTTTTTCCGCAGATTGCACGATCGAGAGTAGAAAGGCCCTTCGGATAATTTTCTTTCGGGACCCATTCTTAATTTTCCGGTGCTCTGGTCGATTCGATGGAGTCTCCTTGTGGTTTTTGTGGTGAAGTCTATTTTTATAAGCCCCCTGCAGGCTATTTTTGGAACCAGGTACGATTCTTTCTGGCTCTCGGTGCGTTTTTTCCGGTGCCCAAACAGGTTTCTTTTCCGGCGTCCGACGACTTCTTATTTTGTGGATCCTTGACGCAATTTTTCCGTCCGCAAGGTGACATTCCGGGTATATATTGGTACTTGGGAAGCCAGCTGCAACTTGTGGGGTTCCGGCACGACGTTTTGGCCCCAGTGAGATTTTCAAGAGAAGCGGCGTGAATTTGTTTTTGTCTAAATGCGATTTTTTGGGGCCCCGTCGTCACTTGTTGGGATCCCTTGCGGTGGCTACGACACGTTTGTTGGGGCCCAACAAGTTGTGTGGGCTTTCGGAGCTATTGTTGAGATGCCAGATTGATTTTCCGTGTCCGGACTCTTTTTCATTTACCCGGCTTCATTTGTTGGGTGATCTCAACGAGACTTTTAGAGTCCCGGTGGGACCTATCAGGCCTCTGGCGTGATTTTCAGGGGCCCGGGTGATAATTCTTAATACCCCAGTCTCGGCGTGATTTTCAGGAGGCCCCGGCCCGACCGTTTGTGGCCCCCGTCGTGATTTTGTTGAATCCCGGCACGACTTGTTTGCGGCCCCAACGTGATTTTCAGGGGCCCAGGTGCAAACTTTTGAGGCCCCAGCGTCATTATCGGGGCCCCTGCGCTACGTTTGGGGGCCCCCAAAGTGATTTTTCTGAGCCCCGGTGCGATTTTTAGTGGACCGAGTGAAATTTTGAGGGAGCATAGCGCATTTTTTTTCCTAAACTCGGCGGATTCTTGGGGGCACCACAACCTATCATGAGGGGGGGGGGGAGGGTGAGGAAACTGCCCACAATTCCCCCTCCCCATTCGGTATGTCACTGTGCCATGCAATGATGCAACATAAGAATCCAGGAATAGTTCATCTGTTTCATCACTCACATGTGATTTCAACTCCCCAGTTATCCAGACAGTTTGAGGAAAGTCAAACATCTGCTACATGGATCAGCAAGGATGGATTGTAAGGCAACATGGATACCATGGAATTCCGGTCACAGTAGTTATGCTGCAATACATACCTTCTTCAACAGACTGCTTTGGAGATGGATGAGTTCCTGAAGTTTGGTCAGGGTTGGAGTTGGAGGTGGATGGAGCAAGACTGTGAAGGACATAACATATGGTTCAAGAGACTTGTTTCCATTAACAATACAGAGGATGAAGTAACATTTTCATTGACTTCTATGGTTTTCATTGGCTTCATTGACTTCTATGGTGTCCTGAGTAAGTAGGACAATCGAGATGGGTTTCTGTTATATGCATTGTTTGTTTTGTTTAATAGTTTCATCCGAGTTCTGTTGGGCTGGCTTATCTTTCGGAACCCCCCCCCCCCCATCCATTAATTCAGCCAAACCAATTTGCCGAAAGTTTACGGCCTCAATGCACCGACACAGCCGCCCGGAGAAACAATGTTATAATGTAGCTTTTATACCCCAGTGAGAATGGTATGGATTCACTCATAAGTGAATTTGCAAACATACTGATATATCAGTTAACAACAATGCAGGGAGCTATGTGATCAACATGGTCTGTGCCCTAAAGCCCAAATAACTAAGTAACAATGCAGGGAATCTGCTGCATAACAGTTTGACCATAAATTAGCCATGATATATGGCATCATACTTCCCATGCTATTTAGAATAGTGAGCTATATTTTGTGTATAAACATCAGGACATTATAAATGTCAATTAACGTTACACACATCAGTTCCTAACAAGTGTCAGCAATACATTTCCTTCATGTGCTTTAAACATGATTCAAGAAAGCACTGTCATCGATTTTAAACTTGCAAAAAGAGTGGGCCGCCTGGCATTTTGAGTGCTATTTGAGTGAATTTGCTGTCTTGTTAGTGAACTGACCACTTATTGAGATATAAGTACTTTAACTTTGCCTGCTACCATCATGAAAATTTGTCATTTTCCAATACATCATAAATCATCAGAATAACTTATTGTCCACAAACCGGTGTATGCATTTCTATGAATTTCTCGTATTTATTAACACCAATGATGTAGATCTGATCTGCAAATTTAGAACTCAGAAAATGTTATCAGCACAGGATTCCATTCCTTAAAATATAGCACTTTCAACATGTTATTGTTCTTTGTGAAGCAATAAGTGCAATGCTCTCATGCAGCATGCAGATGGAGGTTCATCACGTGCACCAGGTAGCCCAAAAAGAGATATTATTGCAGTCTAAGGTAACCACAAGACAGGTTTTACACCCATTTTACCTCCACGAATCATTCAAAGGAGCTAGGTTTTGCCTAGTTGCGTTAGGCTAGGCTTTTGTTGTAAGTTAGTAAATAAAAAAGTCTTCAAAAACGGTTCAAGCTAGATTAGGTTATGTTAGACTTTTTAGGTTGAAAATGTTTGAGAACAAATTTTTTTTTGGGGGGGGGGAAATTGGGCATAAAAATAATCATTTCTTGCATGGAAGTCTAGGCTAGGTTAGGTTAGCTTATGTTACATGTTTTTTGTTATCTGAACATTATTTTTCATCCTATATTACTCAAATCCAAGCCCCCTTTTCCATGTTATTTTTCCTCACAATTGAAAAGTGTGCATCTGCAGAGGAAGTGAGCGGTTACATCATGTTCAGCACATCAACAAACACTGCATTTAAAAAAAAATTAAAAGTGGTCAGAGAGTACCATGAGCTGAACAATTACCCAAAAAGCCAGGTATTATCACAGTTTAAGGTAAGTACAAGACAAGTTTTACACACATTTTACCTCCATGAAGGGGAGGGTCTAGGGTAAGATGCTCGTCTCACAATCGAAAGGTTGTGGGTTCGAGTCTCACCTGTCGCTACTCTTCGCCCGCGACCAATCGGCGTGAGAGATTGGCGACGCTACATGACTCAACAGTCGACGTGTCGTAAAACCAATAACCAACCAACCTCCATGAAGCATACAAAGGGGTTAGGTTTCTCAGGTTAGGTTAGGCTTTTGTTGTAAGTTATAAAAAGAATCATTTGTTGGTAAATAGTTTTTGTTCATTATTTTTCTACAAAAAAATAATAAACGATTCAGGCTAGCTTAGGTTATGTTTTTTAAGTTGAAAATATTTGAGAAAATGCCTCGAAAATTTAAATTAAAAACAATTCATTTCTTGTATGGGAAGTTGAACTATGTTACGTAAGGTTATCATACATCTTGAACATTATTTGCATGCTATATTTCCTTACTCCACACCCTTTTTTGTGTTCTTTTTTACTCCCAATTGAAAGGCATGCATTTGCAGAAGAAAGGACATTAAATTTGTGCTTTTATGTGTTTTATTAATTTTTATTTATTTAAATTTCCAATGCAATGTTTATGAGTGTCACTAAGCTGATGGCACTACTCAGTTTCTGTGCAAATGCTTGTGGTTGTGAGCAGGTTGTGAGCAAAATAACATTAAAAATGGGCTTGGAGTTAGTAACATAGCAAGTAAAAGAAATACATTACAACTTCAACATAACCTAACGTAACCTAGCCCAACCTGACCTTGGAGAAAACAACTACAAAAACAAGATTGGAAACATATATAGCAATTTATTTTCTTGAAATTTTGCAAATGAAAAAACCTAACCCAACCTAATCTAACCAGAATTATTGTGCTTTAAGGTGGTAACTAGGCAAGTTATTACACGTTTGCCTCCATAAAGCAAACAAATGGGCTATGTTTGGTGATGTTAGATTAGTTTAAGTGTTTAAGTTCGACATTTTTTGCAAAAATTGTTCCAAAATTTGAAAGAAATACATCTTTTTTCTTTAAAAGCAGCTTATGTTAGATTAAGTTAAGTTTGGTTACATTTTTTAATTGTAAAAAAAAATACATTGCTTGAAATTTTTACAACTTGATGTTTTGGTTTTGTTTTTCCCCAAGGGGAGGTTAAGCTAGGTTAGGTTAGGTTATGTTGCATTAAAAAAAAAAAAAAATACTGTACCCTATGTCACCCAATTCAAAGGTTTTTGTTGGTGTTATTTTGCTCACGGCCTGAAATGTAGGCATTTGTATAGAAAATGAGTGGTCCCATCATCTGAGTCACATTCATAAACATTGCATTGAAATGATACATTCCACGAATTCATAAAATACCTTGAAACACAAATTTACCAAAATGAGCAGTAACATCATGTTCATCACATTCCTAAACATTGCATGGAAAACAATTAATCAGAAATTACCTTAAGCTGTAAATTTACCAAAAGGTGTGCCGACCCCTGGACGGAAATGCAACACTAGGTGCCCCAATCCTTGGCAGAAAGGGCACTACGAGCAGTGGAATGAAAATATTAATAAAGGGAAACTAAAAACAGCTTTTCTTGAAGAGAAACCTGGTAGTTATGTAATATTAACATGGAAACCCTGAGCACAAATCAGAAAAAAGCATGGACTGGACTTTTTGAAGCTTACCTGCGAACTTCTTCAACTACTGTTCCTTTGGGAATTAAATATCAGCAAGCTATTTATTCACTATTTAAAATCACACCAATCCGCAGATACATCAGAATGTGCGAAGTACAAAAACGAATCAGTACGACGTCACATGAGATTGGCCTCCGGATTAAACACTGCGCGCAATTGCACCACAAATGTCTTACCTCCGTCACATTTGTCACTGTAACCTCAAATTTAGACTTTAGGCGCTGGAATTTCTGTAACTTGAATTTTTTCTTTGGATGTTACGATTTTGGATGTTCTGAGGAACGCCCATCACGATTTGTGACATTTAATATGCGCTAGTGTCTATCGATACAAATCGACACTCCTGTTTTGGAAAAAAAATATTAAGCAATATATATTCTGAAAATTTTATAAATTGAACAACCGAACCCAACTTACCCGAACCTAATGTCAGCTGCTTTTGAAGGAAAATTTCCGATTTTATTTTATTTTTTTAATGATTGAACAATTTTTCCAAGGGAAGCAACTAAACTAGCCTAACCTAGCCAAATCGATATTATTGTGCTTTAAGGTGGTAACAAGACAAGTTTGTACACACATTTGCTTCCATATAGCAAGCAAATGGGTTAGGTTTGGTTAAGTTAGGTTAGTTTAGGTTTTTCAAGTTGGAAAACTTTTTAAAGAAATTCCAAAAAAGTCTCCCCCCAAAATTGCAAATTATTTGGTAACCTTGCGGTCTAAGGTGTTCTTTTCTTCCTTTAAAACAAAACAAAAAATATGCAGAATACCATGTTTATGAAGGTGACTCAGATGATAGGACCCACTTATTTTCTGTGCTTACTTTTCAGGTTATGAGCAAAATAATGCCAAAAGGGCTTTGAGTTCGGTAACATAGCATAAACATAAATATTTTTTTTAATGCAACAAAACCCTGACCTATCTTTTGAGAACAAAAAATTAAACTAAATTAAAATGTCACTTAATTTATTTTCTGAAAATTCTCAACCTTCAAAAAGAAACCTAACCGAGCCTAACCTAACCTAAGCTGATTTTGAATAAAAATAATATTTTTTTGTGAACATGGTTGTAAATTCTTTCGGAAACTTTTGGGTATTATTGTGCTTTAAGGTGGGAACAAGAAAAGCTGTATGGGCGCTGTATGACCAACGCAGTCAATGCGGCCGTAAACCCAAATAACCAACCAACCAACCCAGAAAGATGTAAGCTGTACTTCCACAGTGGAGGGAATTCCAGCTATTTTGTTTGTTTTTGCACACAATTTTACTTTTTTTCAGCAAATGGTGGAGAGTCAGTCCAGCCCCCACAAAAGGATACAAATCGACGCCCCTGCATACATGCATGATTTTGCACTTATGAAAATTTAATTTCATCTGCCATTTTTGGACCACTTCACAAGCTCTTCTAAGTCTTTCTGTAGCATGTACCTAGGTGCCTAGGTACCAGGTAAATATCAAGCTGATAGTGTGATGAATGGGCTGTTGAGGTTAATTATAGTTTGTATATCCACACTCTCAATGATAACTCATTGTTGTTCACGGGACTGCATTGTATGCAAGTTTGACAATGACAATTGGTTTTTGTGCACACCATTTTGAATTTCGTAGCAAAAGGTGGAGAGTCAGTCCACTATCTAACCCAAATCTGTTTTTTTTAATTACAAAATGTGCTGGTTGACAACTACATTTTCTATGTACCTAGCATGGTGTTTTCCTTCTTTTTCCTTCAACTTTTTTAACAGCATACAAAAACATATGTTATTGGGGAGGCCCAAATCAACATTGGGGGGGCCAAGATCAACATTGGTGGGGCCCTGGCCCCCACAAAAGGATACAAATCGACGCCCCTGCCATCTAGACATTAGGGGGATGTCCCCATCCTAGCCCCGCCTTCAGCGCCTAAAATATCACACAAACTATAACGTAAAATTCCCTTTACGTAAACGTCCACATGCCTGCACCTTGATCGCAAACACCCGCTTTTATAGTCAGACATGTAACGTACTCGCTTCAAAGGTGGCGCAAATGACCTCTGTGGTCCGGTACGCCTAAAAAAATCACTCCCCCACCCATGTGCAGTGAAATTAAAACTTGCCTGATGCTTCCAATGTCTGCAATATACGAATAAAAACCTGTGACGTCATCAAGATTTGAATGCGAACTTTGGTGTACCTTTTAAAATAATTGTATTTTTGCGGCGTTTAATAATGGTGTTTTTTGCGGCGTACGAGACTTTGGTCATGTCAAGGCTATTTCTTGTATAGCATTTGTCTTGTATGACTGTAAGGTTTGCTTAAAAGTCATGTGAGCCACAGCTTTCTTTTTTATTATTTTAGGTATACCAATTATAATGCAGTGGCCATGCAGCTTCTTGCTGACTTTTCTCTGTCATGGTATCATAAGCTGGCAGATTTGCCCACACATGGCTCTCGTTTTTCCCCATATCAATATTTAATGCATGCATTGTCATTGGGCATGTAGGTAGGTACCTAGGTAAATATCAAGCTGATGGTGTGATAGGTGGGCTGCTGAAGATAATTATAGTTTGCATATCCACAATCTCAATGATTGTCATTGTTGTTCACTGGACAATGCAAGTTTGACAATGACTGGAAATTAAGAATGGATTTTTTCCTGTTTAAGCTCATATGCATGTGGTTTTGCCATTGGTGGCGTGTACAAACATCAGTATGACAATCCAATTGTTGTTTTGTGGCTTAACATTTTTTTAAAAGACAATCTGGTTTAAAATGCATCATCATCAAATCTTAACATTGTATGCTGTAAGTTTTCCTTCCACAGTAGAGGGAAATCTAGCTATCTTGTTTTTTTTGCACATAATTTTGAATTGTGTAGCAAAAGTTGGATACTCAGTCCACTATCTAATCGAAATCTGTTCTTTTTCAGTACAAAATGTGCTGGTTAACATCAACTAAGTTTTCTATGTACATAACAGTGTTTTTCTTCTTTTTTTTCCTTTAGCTTTTTATCAGCATGAAAATAGCATGGGTTATTGGGGGGCCCAAATCAACATTGGGGGGCCAAGATCAGCATTTGGGGGGCCATGCCCCCCGCAAAAGGATACAAATCGACGCCCCTGCCATGTTCTCTCAGCTTTGCAACTGTGAAATGCTCTTATCATTTTTCGCTACACTGCACTCGCAATGTTTCATAACATGTAACCTGCATTAGAAAACCTGCGGGGTAAATTGATACAGCCTGCATCAACATAATCAGCCCGTATCAACATCAACCTGAATCAACGTTTTGTGGACTAGTAGTGAAATATAATAACCACAGAATTACCTATTTGTATTTCGGTGTTCGCTAAAGCAATCAAGATAACCGTATTTAATATTTCTACGGGTATTTCTTACCCGACGGAAAAGACGGAACGACTGGAATATGTGCATCTATGAAATGAACGTTTGCGTCTTCCATAAATGTCATAAGCCAGGCGCTATTGTCAGCCCGGATTCAAACAAGCATTATTTCTGTAAGCGCGAAATGTGAACCTTTCAGATGGCGTAAGCTAATGCCACCTATAGATAGTATGTTTTGTTTAACTTACATTTTATCAACTTACCCCTATAGTGGGGTAAGTTGATGAACCGGTAGTTGCGCGATGTTTTGCTCTCTGGTGGAAAGCCCAGAGGACACGACGAAAACAAAATGTATCGGGGACGAATACCAGAAGGTTTTGGCTTGGTGCAGGTGCATCTCCTCGCTACCCTTCCAAAGTGATGAGTTCTTTTGAGTGACTCCAAAATTGTATCAACTAGATCTAGTCTCCCCTATCTGGTCATATGTCTGGCATGTTTACCTGCCTCCAGCCATATTGCATTATTTGAGGTGTGGATTGAAGCTGAAAGTTCTGAAGTTGAGGTAGAATTAGATGTTCAAATATGAACACCTATAGCATCTTGAGCTATTAATCGGCATCTTCGATGCACTGCTGTTTTCAATGATTACATTCCCAGATATCTGACTTATTCAAGGATGCAACTTGAAAGTGGGGAGTGCACGTTATGAATACTGCCAAATGGACATCATGAACTGTTCAATTGCAGTTTATGATTTCCATGTTGATTATCATCATTAGGTTTTTGAAAGCGTCTATATTGCTTTATTTTGTGCTTTGATATTTTACTATGGCTGATAAAACACGGGTTGAAAACCCGGCACATATACCAAAGACTAGTTAAAAAGCCCGCAAGTTCGGACAGGGTTCCCTTCTTTGCATTTGCTACCTGTAGTTTGCCGCTGTGTGCGAGAGACGGTGCGGGGCGGTGGCGCCCTCTGAAACAGGCCTGACGGTCGAAGGTCACAGAGAGGCGAGCTATTGCGCAGGTGATTCTGCGGCTGGAGTCGGGGAGTGGCGGGGAGTCCCGGCGCAAGTGGCGAGTCCGAAAGCCGTCCGCCAGGGTGGCATTCATAAGTTCCCCGGCTCAAAAGTACCCAGTTTCATCAGTGCTAAAATAGTTATTAATTATACTGCCAGATGACACCGTAAGCGCCCCACGGCACCATGCGTGCCGACAGACGGCAGCAGCATGTGTTGTCTGCATCATGGGTGTAGCCACGGCTTTGAAATGGGGGGGGGACAAACCAGGGGCGCGGGAAGTTTGGGCAGTATGTAGAGGTAAAAGCTCCCACCCCCACAAACACCAAAAAAAAATCGTCTGGTTTCAGCCGCTTCATATTGAAGGTCTGGTTTTCAGAGTTACCGTTGTTGAATCTTATATTTTGGGGACAAAACGTGTCGCCAAAATTAGCAAATTTCACTGCTTATCACTGCCTATGAACACCTAACTTTATGTCCTATGTGCTAGGCCCGATTTCACCATCACGATAGAACAATGCTTTAATTAAGTTAAACTTTGCCCTCTTATAACAGGAAAATAGAAAGTATTGGACGATGGTTTTATTGTAGTAAATATGGACTTAGACACTGAAAAGCACTTTAACACCCCGAGCGGCGTTACGATAAACCGGCTCAAAATAAGCACCCTCAGGAGTGTTCTGAGTCAAAATCGGGTGTCAAATTCCATCTCCACTACCCCCGCATGTGGTGTGCGGAATTTCGACACCCTTGTAGGTTGTAAGCAGTCGTCATCCGGGGCGTCGATTATGACGGCTAACACTCTTTAAAAAATCAAGCTACTCCCGTTAGGAGTGTCGGTTACATCCCTTTTGAAACCAGCGACACCCGTCCCGGGTGTAGCAATTCACCATAACACGCCCATGGGGTGTCACTTCTCAAATGTAACACCCGCTCAGGGTTCCATTGACATCTGATTTGCCATTCTTTACACCACGGAAGGGTGTTGATCCCGATAAGTAACTCTCTACTAGGGTGTTACTCCCGATTTTCATTTACCACACCTGCTTTGGTCGTAACCTATAGGTGCATGTATATATATACTTATAGGTACCTGTTAATGTATATCTATAGACACACCCATGATCCCGCCACTTCTGCGGTATGTTGCTTATTCATGACACCCTGCTAGGGTGTCATGGGCGCCGATCTTTCACCCTCTAACACACGTTTTAGATGAACTATCGGGTTCTCTTTTTCATGCGCAATACCAGCACAAATGGTTGTCATAAAAAGGACGCCAAAAAGCGCACGGTACATCAGATGTCATGCCGAGAACATCAACAATGCATCTTGATATATGTTTATACAAAGACGCTTGTCTAGTACGATGCCAAGATAGGTGAAGGTGGTTTGATGAGGGATAACTTGGTCGCGATAGCGGAGCGGTGAAAGAGGTGGGATGTACGAGTGGAGCCGGAAGAAAAGCATTGTGACGGATCAGCGAGAGCATCATTGATCATGATGAGAAAGAGGGTGGGGGATAATACGCTGCCTTGTGGGACGCCTTGATCGAGTTATTTGGGCCGAGAGTGGATGTTGCCGCAGCGTACGGGGAATGCTCTGTTAGCGAGAAAGTTGGTGAGAAATATGGCCATTCTGCCCCGCATGCCAAAACTTAATACAATAATTTGATTCTAAGGGCAGATCTGTGTACTTTATTGAATGCAGATTCGAAGTCGGGAAAAAGTACGACGGTTTCATGTTTTTTTTCATGAAACCGCGCTGTATACTGTCAACAATTTGCATGCGGTTGTCGGCGGTGCTGCGTCTGGGTCGAAAACCGCTTTGAAAGGGGAAGAGAATTTCGTTGTTTTCAAGGTGGACTCTGATTCGTCCATGGACCATGCGCTCAAAGATTTTAGAGGCACAACTAGTGAGAGAGATGGGACGATAGCTAGAGGGAAGGAGGTCGCGAGGTTTGCGAGGTTTAGTGATAGGAATGATAGTGCTAGATAGTGTTAGATAGTGCTAGATAGTGCTAGACCAGGAAGGGGGAAGGTGCCGTCAGTCCATAGTTGGTTTAGTGCCGAAAGGAGGTTGTCTTTTCTGGAGTCAGACTTGGAAAATTTTTGGAATCTTTTTTTTTTTTTTTTTTTTTTTTTTTTTTTTTTATTAAATTTTTTATTTTTTTTTTTTTTTTTTTTTTAATTTTAAAATTTAAATTTTTCTTTTAAATTATTAATTTTATTTTTTTTTTTTTTTTTTTTTTATTTTTTTTTTTTTTTTTATTATTAATTTTTTTTTTTTTTTTTTTTTTTATTTTTTTTTTTTTTTTTTTTTTTTTTTTTTTTTTTTTTTTTTTTTTTTTTTTTTTTTTTTTTTTTTTTTTTTTTTTTTTTTTTTTTTTTTTTTTTTTTTTTTTTTTATTTTTTTTTTTTTTTTTTTTTTTTTTTTTTTTTTTTTTTTTTTTTTTTTTTTTTTTTTTTTTTTTTTTTTTTTTTTTTTTTTTTTTTTTTTTTTTTTTTTTTTTTTTTTTTTTTTAAAAATTAAATATTTTTTTTTTTTTTATTTTTATTTTTTTTTTTATTTTTTTTTTTTTTTTTAAAAAAAATTTTTTTTTTTTAAAAATAATGTATTGAATTTTTTTTTTTTTTTTTTTTTTTTTTTTTTTTTTTTTTTTTTTCCCTTTTTTTATTTTTATTTTTTTTTTTTTTTTTTTTTTTTTTTAAAAAAAAAATTAAAAAAAAAAAAGTTTTTTGAAAAGGAAATTGACTCAAACGGATTAACGAAATAAATGGTTGTCAATGCATATGCAAAGCAATGAGTGCATAATACCTTTTTCTTCTTTCTTTTTATAATTTATTTTTAAGGTCCGCCACCCAAGATCAAGTGACCAGAGCGCCCCTCCTCTTACCCAACGACTGCAGTACCTTACGGTAACACCATAAAATAAAAATTAAAGTCGCGGCACTCGCAGCTAAGAGATGGAACACAAATATATAAGCATACAAACCACCCGGTATTAGAGCAATAAAACTAATAATAAAGAATGTTGTAAGTAGTCATACCCAAAGGTGGCATATGACTGGCCTAGATCCATCCCAATAAGAAGTTAAGGTCTAAACTATAATGTTAGTAGCTGGTTTGTGGACAGATAGTAATGAGCACTCCTGATTTTAATTTTTTGTTTACTTTGGCTCCCCCACAACTCCATCCAGCTAAGCATAGGCTTGTTGCCGGGTGGGGTGAGAGGAGCTATGGTTTTTTCAACTTGTATATATACTAAACGCACGCAGACGCACACGTGCACACGCATACACACGCACACACACACGTACACGCACACGCAACAACCACACGCACACGCAACAACCACACGCACACGCACACGCGTACGCACTCGTACACTCACACACACACACATGCCAGCACCCCTGCACATACATACACACAAGACATGCACACACACAAACACACATACATACACATGTACTCCTTTGGTATCAAACATATGTAGTGAATCTCAAGTCAGTTAATATCTGCTCAAGAAATATGTCTTGATGTAATTTTTAGAACAATCTTAGAATTTGGTATCTCTGTATACCTCAATCCACATCAGCATGATGTACACACAACCTGAATCACATACCTGACACACATCACCTAACGCAACATGGCACCCAGGTTCTGCACTGCAATAGGTATCTGCACAGAATATGATTGCGTTGGTCTGTTGCCCCGACGAAGTTTGTTTGGTAGCAGGCTTGAAGGTTTCCCTTCACCATTGGTTTACACCCAATTTTACCGACTCTTTCTACGCTATCTTGCTTATTTTATGGCAATATAGGGTACTTGACGTATTCTAATTGAAAGACCTATTCTTTAGCTTCATCAAAGGTATCCTAAATGACCCAGTAATAATCATCCTGCCCAACAATGTGCCATTTCCGGCAGGCTCACCATCAAATGCCTCCAAAATAAAGGGCTTGTTCCTGATATTGGTAGGCTCCCTCTACCATCCATTTGACATGTTCAAGTTGTCACCCTGTTCAAGAGCGGAAAAGGACAGTCAAGGGGTGCTAATGCTCATAGCTTCTTCTCCCCATTGGCAGGAGAGTTTCAGTTGAGTTGCAAGTTTCAGGAGGGCATTCCAGATCACAATGGTGTTGTACATAAATGTTCAATTATGCATGTATCATCAACAATCCATGCAAGATTCATCAAGGAGAAAGCATCATGCCCTGGGTCTAGCTGGTCTGGAAAACTGTTTTCAACAACTGCTGTATGTTAATGTAGGTAGGTAGGTAAATGTTTTGAAAAATAGGCTGATCCTAGATTTTGGAGATCATGAACATTTTCCTTTCCAGAAAATTATTTGTTGTTTTTTCATCTGGAAGTTGAAGTTCCTAAGTTATTAACTTTGACAACGAACTGCTGTGATCAAGGAAAATGCTCAAATTCACTGAAATGGGTGCAAGTTGAGTTACCATGCATAAGGTTTGAATAAAATATTCCCATACTGGATGACTACAAAATATTCCTCTCCAAACGCCGGATTACAATGCACAAATCCGACCTTGTCTATGCATGAGAATAAAATGTGTCGGAACAAATGCTCACTGGAAAGAATGGAAAAGATTATAACTCACCTGGTGAGTGGAATACAAATATATTTGCTAGGAAGCAAATTAAAGTGACCATTGCGTATGATTTGAGAAAAGTTCTGCAACCAAATTTCACCTTTTTTTTTTTTTTTTTTTTTTTTTTTTTTTGGGTTTTTTTTTTTTTTTTTTTTTTTTTTTTTTTTTTTTTTTTTTTTTTTTTTTTTTTTTTTACCAACCAAAATTATTTTTTTTTTTTTTTTTTTTATTTTTAAAAAAAAGTTTTTTTGTTTTTTTTTTTTTTTTTTTTTTTTTAATAATTTTTTTTTTTTTTTTTTTTGTTTTTTTTATAAATTTTTTTTTTTTTTTTTTTTTTTTTATTATATATTTTTTTTTTTTTTTTTTTTTTTTTTTTTTTTTTTTTTTTTTTTTTTTTATAAAATTATTTTTCTTCTTCTTTTTTCTTACTTAATGTTTATTTTTTTTTATTTTTTTTTTAATATTTTTTATTTTTTTTTTTTTTTTTTTTTTCTTTTTTTTTTTTTTTTATTATTTTTTTAAAATTTTTTTTTTTTTTTTTTTTTTTTTTAAATTTTTTTTTTTAAAAAAAATTTAAATTATTTTTTTTTTTTAAAATTTTTTTTTTTTTTTAACTTATTTTAAAAAAAAAATTTTTTTTTTATTTTGGATTTTAAATATGTTTTTGGGAAAATAATCGATTCAAGTAACGAATTTTCCAAAAAATAATTTATTTATGAGTCGATTCTCGTTACAACTCGAGTCGAGCACAAGTCTTCTGCAGTCGGGTATATTTTGGAAGAAGGGGTATGCCAATTGGTCGGAACCAGCCGCAGTGTTGGTTACTTTGGATAGAGATAAATTATGTTCATAAGGAGTAAAGGGGGCATTATATGGTTCAGTGTTGTCCGAGGTAAAGTTGCAGGTGGCGAGTGTTTTGTAGGAAGTCGATGGTGTGTTGCGAGTATTGCGTATTTGAGGAGATGTCAGCATAATAGGTGGCAAAGTGTACCGCGACGTCTGAGGGTTCTGTGATGCTGCGTTGGTTAATTGTCAGTTGTGGGAATCCGCGGTGTGGGATCTGCCATTTGCGAAGGAGCGAATTTGGGTCCAAATTTTGCCGATGGGAGTAAAACGGTTGAATGAGTTTGAATAGAGTTGCCAGCTGCGTTTTGTGGCGGCAAGGATAATCTGCTGACTTTTTTAGCCTCGCGGGCTTCTAACATGTTTGTGTGGTGATATTTTTGCGAAATTTTCGCTCAGCCCGCCGCCGCAGAGCGACGACGCGTTGACACTCGTCGTTCCACCACGGCGCGTGGTTACGGCCGGGGGGGACGAGTGTGGGGGACATGATTTTCTACCGCGAGTAATATGGTGTTAAGAAAAGCTGAAATTGGGGGTGAGAGTGAGGAGGTAAGACAGTGCCAATTTCCTGGGAGAAAGATGGTCATTTCGCCTTGCGAACATTCCAGCGGGGTACAAATGAATAATATCTAGACTGGGCTGAGCGTTCAAGCATGATATGAATGGGAAAGTGATCGCTAAAAACGGGGTCGGGTTGTACGTGCCAAGAAAAGAGGGGTGAGATGGAGGCCGAAGCCAAGGAGAGGTCTATGGCAGATGGACGGTATTTGTAAGAAATCAATTTGGTAGTTGTCATTGGAGCTATTGTGGGCAATGTGGTAAGCTTTGATGTTGCCTACAGTTTGTGGTTCTGTAATGGTGATATCTTGGATTTGAGCGCCGGGAGTGATTTAAATGGGGAGTGTCCAGATAAACGACGGATGACATGAGTGCCGGGAATGAGCACCCGGCACTCCTCGAGTTACTTTTCCGCTTTTTACATGACACCAAACTTTCGGAACTGATCTGATTTCTCTGCCACACGTTACCTGGTCCAAGCTGATTTGATGTGAAGTTAATAGCTATATATACGCGTTACACTCCTCGTTAGCTATATGACTTCGTTACACACGTCTTCCTCTCCGACGTTGTAAAACACGTAGGTTATTTCACACTAGGTGGGCATGGGCCGATCCAATTTAGCCCAAACGGATGGTTTTCCTTATAGATTGCGCTTGGTTTGTACCCACGGGTTTTCCAAGCAGTTTGGTGTTCCCCTTCTCAGGGTTTTCCAAGCTTTAACTTAAATATGCACCTACACATACAAGGTCGGGCCTGACGCCCACGAATCGCTCTGGGTGCCGGGCCTCCGCTTCATTTCAGGTCGCAGGTGGGCAGTGGAGCCTGTTCGTAGGCTACGAAGCTGCCTACCCTCCAAATGTCCTTCCGATTGTTATGCATGTGTGTATGTATGTATGTCTGTACATGAACCTGTATGCAATGTACGTATCGGCCCTTTACGCCACGTTCTTTGTTTGACGGCGTCTCATCTTTCCTCTCTTGCTTAATTGATATAACCGGATGCCACATAAGCCGGATTAACGTAATTCCTTCATTAACGTAACAGTCTCTAGCGGATGGCACTCTGCCTCTGCTAAATATTTATTTAAAACAATATAATTATTTAAAAAAACGACGGATGAGTTCCCAACTTTCGTTTAATGGCGTTTTGAAGGTGAATATATATAATTAAGATGCCCATAAACGGAGTCTAGCATCACGAATAATGCGGTGCGTCCTCGCACGTTCATGGTTGCGGGTGATTAAATTGCATATATCGGTATGTCGTATATATTTCCTAAATGCTCTTTTTCCTGCCGCAATGATTTGGACTACTTCAGGACACCACAAAGGTACTGGATTTCATTTTGTGGGAGGTTTTGTGAGTGGAATTGTCGCAGACACTGCAGATGGATAAGTATATTGCAGTTTCTGCGTTGTGTTCTATGTGAAAAAATGTTGCCTCTACAGTGTGAAGTATTACTAAATTGTGCCGACCGAAAATGTGTGCAATAATGCGTCCGCGAGAGTGTGGAGTTGTACGTGTTTTATCCCACGCTCAACTATGAGCGTTGAAATCGCCAAGTAAAATGAAAGTGTTTTTGAAATTTGTTACGAGGTTTTCTAAGTGTGTCAAGATGTTTGTATTATCTGTGTGTGGTAGAATATAAATGGAAGAAAATCTATATATTCCTACCACAGAGACTCACAGTGACTATCGCCTGTAAAGGTGACTTGAATGTAATTACTGTATGTGCGAAGTCGTTGTTATTGTAAATTGTTGCACCACCACTGCGATGTGTTCCTCGGACATAGTCATAGCGGTACAACGCAAGGCTCAAAAGATTTAATTGTATTCATCAGTAGGCAAAACCATGTTGTACAATCAGATTTGGAGTGATGGTGCTAAAGAATGCTTTCATTTTTACTCATTTTGATATTCAACTGCGATAATTCCACTGGAGAAAAACCTACATTGCGAACAAAATCATTTTTGTCAGCACCTTGCGGTGCATGATGAGACCAAGAATGAAGCTCAGGCTGGTATGTTGCGTGCAAACCATGGACTTGGCCGTGCCGTTCGATCGACCGGTGACCTTGGAGAGGCCACGGCGACCGGCTGTAGCCGCGGGCGATTCCCCCGTGTGGCAGGAGCCGGCTGGGTTTGGTGGGTGCCGGCCGGCGCTGCCGGCACCCACCAAACTGAGCTCCGCTTGGATATCTGCTTCAGACACGAAGCGGAACTCCTGCGCGAAGATGGAGCTCCGCTTGGTGGTGTTGCGTTTGGAGTGGAGAGTGATTGTGACGGATTTACCACAAAATATAGTGGCGCGGGTTTTAGTTTGGGCTCGTGTTTGGGTTTTGATGACGCGGGTTCCGTTGGCAGGGGCTTCGATGCCAGGATTGACTAAGGAGCAGATGGCGAGGAGTTGCTTAGTTGGCCAGAAAACGTTAACACGACTGAAGGAAACGGTTTCCTCGATAGGCTACGGCTATCCTATGGCGGGCTAGGGTGGAGGCCCTTCTTGCGCTTTTCCCCATCGTGGGCAAAATCATCACACCTGATGAACACGCAGAAAAACGGAAACGAAAGTACGACGACCACGAAAACCACGTAGTGACTGGTGTCACTCCACTCGAAAATGGAAAATATGCACGAACTCAGATGGAGGAAAACGAAACCCTCTTCTAACCCCCTGTGCTGGCGGGTTAGAAATACGGAGCGTACGGAGCGGACATGTCGGGACGGAAGCCAACGATCGGGCAATGACAATGCTTAATCAAGAGTTTCTGCATCAACAAGGTAAAACTATGCCCGGTGGTAACCTGACTCGTTGACCACACTCCCCCTCTGTGGCTGTGTTATTGCAGCGCTGCAATGCCCGGAAGGATGCCGTGCAGCAGTGAGCATAGCATATGCAACGGAAGGATATCATAGGTTCCAGTCAGCTGTACCTTATTGACATTCTTACAGATAATATTTGAACAGTTAAACCGATGGGCATATGTGTCTGCGTAAGGTGGTGCATGGGCACGCCAGCTTCGGTAAACAACCTGGCCGGCAACGCCAGGAAGTGCTGTCGAGGCCATCGTTGCAACCCAAGTTCATCCCATTAACCTTGGCGCGGTCCGCGCATCTAAAAGTCTAGTCGAGGGAGAGAGAACGAAAGAACCGGCGAGGAGGGGGGGCACGTTGGTGGCCGTTGTCAACTTCGAACAAGTTTCAACATTAACCACACGAGCGTTGCACGAAAAGCGACTTGACAGTGCCCGCTACCCCCGACTCTGAGCTACTGCTCACGCCCCTGAGCCGGACAGCCTCGGTCACCGCGACAGGATCAGCCACGCGGGGGATTAACGTCCGGCGCGGCTGGCCGGGGGTGTGGGGTGACGCGGACAGGGGCCGCCGCACAGGTGCCGGCCAGTGCCGGCCACTGCGCGTCTGCAGTCTCCGGCCGACAGCGGCGGCACACAGGCGACGGCGGTGTGGTGGGGCTGCCGACAATACACGGCGCCATGATGCTGGTGCTGGTGCTGGTACTGCTGACCGCAGCTGGCTGCGCGGCACAGTCGCCAGCCGGCCGACCTCCAGGTGAGCCGAGCCGTCTGCCGCGACACGACCGCTGCTGCCCCCACGATAGTCGGGCGTGGGTGACACCGTGCGACGGTACCGGCGCAGCCCACCGTCATGTGCCGATCGTACCGCAGTACACATCTCACCGCAGTGTCTATATTACCACAGTGCCCATCTTAACGCAGTGCCCATCTTACCACAGTGCCCATCTTACCGCAGTGTATATTACCACAGTGCCCATCTTACCGCAGTGTCTATATTACCACAGTGCCCATCTTACCGCAGTGTCTATATTACCGCAGTACACATCTCACCACAGTGCCCACCTTACCGCGGTGCCCATCTTACCGCAGTGGCTATCTTACCACAATGCCCATCTTACCGTAGTGTTTATATTACCGCGGTGCCCATCTTACCACAGTGTCTATATTACTACAGTGCCCATCTTACTGCAGTGTCTATATTACCGCAGTGACCATCTTACCGCAGTGTCTATATTATCACAGTGCCCATCTTACCGCAGTGTCTATATTACCGCAGTGCCCATCTTACCGCAGTGCCTATATTACCACAGTGCCTATCTTACCGCCGTGTCTATCTTACCCCAGTGTCTATATTACCGCAGTGCCCATCTTACCACAGTGTATGTATTACCACAGTGCCCATCTTACTGCAGTGTCTATATTACCACAGTGCCCATCTCACCGCAGTGCCTAGCCCACTGCAGTGTACAACTCACCGCCCTGTGCCTATCTCACCACAGTGCCTTACCCACTGCAATGTCAAACTTCACTGTCCTGTGCCTATCTCCAGGGGTGTAGGATCCTATTAAGTTGGGAGGGCTCTAGCCCCTTCCCAACTTGCAGCTCAGCCCCCCCCCCAACTTGGCAGTCCCCCCACCCCTCCCAAACTTTTGAAGTCAAACCCATTAAAAAGTCAAACAATGCTGCATAGATGTCAAGTACGACATACTACTCGTGTTCAACCTAGGTAGGTGTAAGATTACCCAAAACTTCTAATGAGTGGTGACAATCTTCTCGCAGTTCTTCTACGTATTCTTTAGTATTGGTGGTGACCATCCGCTTTGATAAGTTGAAATAGCACAAGTAATCCTATTTTAAGTTTTCTCAAATCGATAATCACACTGGTCATTTAGCACTGATCACAATGTGGAGTTTGCTATGACTGGTTACATGTTGTTTTCTTTTCGTACTGTTTTTAATCCGTTTTGATCGACGGAAAATTGAAGTAACGTGTATAAATATCATACAAACAATAATGAAATTAGGCACAATGCGAAGCGAAAGGGGAGAAACCGTTTCGGCACTAAGGGGATTCTCCATATTCGGTAGTAGTTTTTCGATTAACCATTTCCCGATTATGTTGTCCCCGGATAGGCTTAAGTTCAATGGAAAACTGGAAGGAAGGAAAATAAGATTTGTGAAATTAATGTTTGTTTTCAAGATGGAAAAATAAATTGGTCCAAATCTGGGGAGGAATTGGTATTTAGGGGTACCCTAGGTTGATCGACCCAGTGCTGAGCCCCCCTCCCCCAACTGATCTTGCGAACCTCCTACACCCTGCCTATCTCACCGCAGTGCCTACCCAGGGGTGTGGGAACGATTGTGATGTCAGAGGAGTAAGACCGTGACCGTCTCCTACCTCCTGTCAGATCCGCACCCCTGCCTATCTCGCCGCAGTGCCTATCCAGGGGTGTGGGAACGATTGTGATGTCAGAGGAGTAAGACCGCGACCGTCTCCTACCTCCTGTCAGATCAGCACCCCTGCCTATCTCGCCGCAGTGCCTATCCAGGGGTGTGGGAACGATTGTGATGTCAGAGGAGTAAGACCGCGACCGTCTCCTACCTCCTGTCAGATCAGCACCCCTGCCTATCTCACCGCAGTGCCTACCCAGGGGTGTGGGAACGATTGTGATGTCAGAGGAGTAAGACCGTGACCGTCTCCTACCTCCTGCCAGATCCGTACCCCTGCAGGACCCTAGCGTTGGCAACGCTCATGTCACCGAGGATGCATCCTCCGCTTGTTTCTGAATTGTGGATGAACCATTTGTATCATTGATTAAATATCTATTTGTATTTTCCCCTCCAACAGCCAATGCATGCTTGGAACATAGCTTTGGCGTGCCCGAGACCGTGAATGCTGTAGTTTTAAAGTATGAAGGACATGCATACTGTAGTAATTCCCAGATGTAGATGCTAAACAGCCAACACTCCAGACATTTAAGCTCTACCAGCCTTAACAAAAGTTATGGCATCATTAAATTGAATGTTAATCACATTTTTAAAGCTGCATAGTTTCTTACGACATAAACTGGGCTGTTACAGACAGGAGCACCCGAAGCCAGCCCAAGTCGTTGGCTAACAACGAATTAGAACAATTGTGCAGCACAACAATCAAGATCAGATGACGAACTTTCTGCTTCACCCCACCGCACAAGGCTTGTACATAATAGGCGTTCCATACAAATTTAAAGCAGGTCCGTTCAACTAGGGAAACTGCCATTCACCAGTTTTAACGGATATGTAGAGTTTTAGTGGCAAAACAACTGACCACGGGCAGAGCTATATACCCTGATCATAACATTGTGCAGCTTACCGTCTTTCGGTCCGGCTTGTCCTTGAAGACACCTGCCCAGTCCCACGCTCCAATCCACTGCCGGCGGGGCGGTGCCACTTGGGGAAGAGAGGGAATTCCCCCGTCCATCCCGTCAGTCAGGTTACGAACATATGGCTTCGCCTTCTGTTAGATCTCTGGAGGCCCTTTCCACAAACGGCCGAGTCAACTCAGGAGGAACCCAAACCAAGCAGGGAGACCCTTCCCCTCCCCAACTCCCAGGAAACGAGACGAGGCTCGGAAGTCGGTGCAAAGGTCTCTAATTTTATAAAGGCTCCCGAGACCCAAGGAGGCCAAAACTAGCAGGGAGTCCTCGATAAATCAGGTGAGGACCCTTAGATGGTACAGGAGGGCCTTAAATTGACATATGGCCCATTCCACGACAGATCGACAAGAGCATAGCACCCAGTATTTTATATGTTGATGAAAATATTTCCGTGGGGTTGTCGGATGCGCCGAATCCAGCTGTGCCATTTTTGGACAGATCAGGTCAACGGTCAAGGAGTTATAGCCTCGGGAATGTCTAAGATGTCACCTAACAAGGGTGTTTTTGAGGTTCTTAGCACAATGGAGAATAATCCGAATTGTGTAAAAGTATGCATCGGTAAACTCATAATAATCCACTGCATCTTCTGGATGCAGCTGCTGCATTTTCCCAGCATTTTGCTGCATCTTCCCAGCTATTTCGGAATTTTCGCATCCGGGCAATTTGAAACCGTGACATTGTGACCTGTGGTCTCGTGACCTACTTTAACATTCGGGACAGTCAAAATGCGATTTGAAAAAGCGCAGAAATCAAGTTCGATATATTATCTTTGGAGGCAAAAACAAAAAAATGGGATTTTCCACTAAAACTCTACATGTCCGCTCAAAATTAGGGATGAATGGTTGTTTTTGCGTCAGCTTATCGTGGCCTGTTTTAATATTTGTATGGAACGGTATATTACTGAAATACAAGCCTTTTGACGTTCGAGCGCCGTGATGGGATGATAATGTTCGTCATCTGATCTTGAGTGTCGTGTTGCACAAGTATTTCTAACTCGTAGTGAGGTCAAGGGTTAAACAGAAATGTCAGAAGTGTCTCCGAATTGTGGTAGGTGGCCCATTCCAAGACAAATCCACAAGTGAAGGGGCCAAAATAACAGCCTACACTTTGTATTTCAATGAAGATACTTCTATATGGTTAGTTTGTCTCTATGATCGAGCTGTTCAATTTTGAGAAAGATCGGAGCAACGGTAGAGGAGTTATTACCTCGGACATTTTGGAGAGTTCACCTAAGTCTTCGGAGGCCTGGAAGTCAATGAAAAGTAACACGGATTGCAGGAAGCTATATATCGCTAAACTCATCATGATCTACTGCATCTTGTGTCACTTTTGAAATTTTTGTTGGCGTGTTTTTTTAAGTCGTGAGCTTGTGACCTAAGATAACGTGACCTGGTTTGACCTTCGAGACAGTCACAATGCTATTTTGGAAATTTAGAAGCGACGAAGGGTGATTTGTGAAATCCTAGATCGTCACTTGTTAAGGAGAAAAAGAATAGGCTTGTAAGGTTTCACCTCATGCAATATATTTCTGCATCAATATTAGCATACCAAACATTTACGATCACATTTTGCCGACAACACTGAAGGATTTTTATCACCGGCAATGACTGTAATATCAACCTTCTGGCGTTTCAAACCCCACATTCTGGAACCGAAAAGATGAACCATTGACTTCTTTTCGTCGAAGAACCTAATTGACTGAGTAAGCGCATTCGTCTTGAACTACTTGATTAAAAAATTTGGCGCGGACGCATCCATTGACAAATGCTGAGCCTGAAATGAGTCGAATTGGATCTTGAGCCGTCGACATCGGTGTAATAAAATAAAATAACAGAATTACACAATGCAATGCAATATGTGTTGCGGTACAGCATTATAATGCAATGGAATGTAATGATCTACAGATCTGTACATCATGTCATACCTTGTAAGGATTCCAGTGCATACTGATGAACCCTCACTGTGATAATATTAATCAACACAATCTGTATCAGCGCTCACACTAACACGTCTCATTTCACCCAGGTACCATTAGCACACACCCCGCATCGTTAAACAGTTCATAGACTATTACGGTGCTGTGGGTGACTGGTGCGAACTTGTGGTATCCCTGTGTTCCCTTGACCGTGATGAATTTCGAGAAGTGCTCGGTGAGGTGGGTCGTGACGTCCACTGCCCTCTGCTTTGATACAAATATAAACCTGATGCAGCTGACTAGCTTGTGCGACAGATACTCAACCATGTCGTCCGCCATCAGTATCTGGTTGTTAGCGGACGCTTGAGGCTCTCTTGAGCCGGGGCACGCTTGGCTGTGCCCCCGATGCCGTCGCAAGCGCCCTTGCCATGAGATGTGTTAAAAAAAACACTCACAGGTTATCCCAAAATCTGTCTGATGGTTACACGCATTGATGAAGTCCATGCTTACTCCCATACTGTGCAACACTGCCGTTTGTGAAATTAATATTTTGTTTGAGGTCAGGTACTTCGGTCCAAATTTCTGGGATAAGACGTTGCAGGAATGCATGCACCATGGTGGTGTTTTGCTGTGTGCCGTCAGAGATACAGCAGTAGCTCTGATGGCACAGTACCTCGTCCTCACGCCAATACACTACAAACGGGTGCACAGTACACTGGGACGAATCCCAGTGGAAGCCTTGAGCTGCATCCAGGACCACAAATTAATTTTTTTTCAGCGAAATCGCACTGAAAAATCACTTCGTCCTCCTTGGCAGTAGCCTTTGCGTAGGCAAAGTGCTGACCTTGTTTCTCAGCCACAAAGTGGTGTCTGGTCAGCTTCACGGTTTGCAGACCCAAATTTCGCACGCTTTCCTCTTTGGTCTAGACTATTCCTGCGAGTGTACAGCGATGCGTGCTCATCCACTGTTTGTACCTAATCTTATTATCCATGCCATCGTATGGGGATAAATCACCTTCACTCTCTTCTGATTTGTCCGCGAGGATAATCCTCAGGAAGTTTAGCACCCCGTCTTCACCAGGGCAGTCCTCACAGTTGTGCATCATGCAATCACGGTTTTCCGTGCCGCATACAGCGTGATTGAGGAGGTTACGGTGTTTGAGACCGGGAAGGCCATAGGCGGATTGGCAGTTTTGGGCTTTGATGATAAGTGCACATTCACAACGAGTACGTCCCACTGCTGCTTGCCAAGACGCAATCCTTCGGACGAAGGGCAGCAAAGGTTAAGATGCCGGTGCGAGGGTTTTCAGGGTTCTGCTTGTATGGATCATGTATCTCACACAAACTTCCCAAAACAGGCTTTTCTGAACTCTACTTTTAGTTCCATCAGCCTGCCGCACCATGACGTGGTCGGTCTTGCCGAGACACATCCGGCTGATCTGGTACGACTCATAAAATAGCTTTACTTTCACCTTGACTGCGTCCGATACCCTCAAAAATTTCCTCGCTTCACAGGCAGCATGGTCAGCTAGCCCGATAAGGCCGGAGACGAGCTACCGGGCGGCCGTGTCGGTGCGTTGACGGCACGTTAAACTTTTGGTCAAAATTCTGCTGTTGAACTCATGGATCGGGTGGTGGGGCCAGGGTTCACGCAACAAGCCTGCTTAGCAATAGGACCCTGGTTCATAAAGCCACCCCAGCAAGAACCCGGATTAAATTTACTAATATAAAAACACCACACCACCAACACTCACATCAACTCGCAATGCTGCCCGCGAAACACTCGTAGGAAACACGTAAATAGCCATCCCGCATGGCGTCGGACGTACATGAGCCGATTTGCTTCCCAATTAGAAATAAATGGTTACCTACGGTGCCGTCAGAAGTAGATGAGCCGACTCTTAGGAAAACATAAAATCAAAAATAAAAATAAAATTACATAACGTAAAATGACACCCAGACGTAGATGAGCCGATTTGCCTTGCAACTCATAATGTAAACGGCCACCCAGAGGTACAGCGGACGTAGAAGAGCCGAATCAAAACACCATACTAACCCAACTGACAACCCTCATGGCATACTAGACTAACCCGCTACTAACAACTAACACGCGGCGGCCGCGCATAGGCGGTGTGGGCAATTACCGCATGCCTGTGACCAGTGTCATCAATACCTTTTTTCATCTTCATCTTCATTTTCAATAATTAGCCGCCTCGGTAGCTCAGTTGATTAGAGCGCTGGCCTGCAATGGTCTCCCCGTCCTGGCAAGACAGGGTTCGAGTCGCTTCGCGCGCTCGCATTTAGCCCCCGGCTGGGAGGGTCAGTTGGCAGCTGGCCCGATAAGGCCGGGGACGAGCTACCGGGCGGCCTTGTCGATGCATTGACGGCACGTTAAACTTTCGATCAAAATTTCTGCCGTTGAACTGGAATGCATGGATCGGGTGGTGGGGCCAGGGTTCACGCAACAAGCTCTGCTTAGCAATAGGACCCTGGTTCATAAAGCCACCCCAGCAAGAACTCGGATTAAATGTATTATATACAAAATGCACGTAGATATGAATTGTAGAAGTAGAAACAAAACAATTGTCTTGCTTCAAAAAAGCACGCCACTGAAGATGTGGATATATATTTAGCGGTGCAATTAAATGAACAATACATTGTCAAATATGGAGACCATCATTAGACTCACTAATCCGACAAGGTGTCAAGAGGCCCTCTCGAGCTCCCAGGGCCATCTTTTGGCTTCGAGAGACCCATTCGAAGATCACCCTTGGCAAATCTGGCGGCGCCGTCGCTACTGAAGCGGCCGGTATCAGGGTACTCCTACCTGACCTAACTACTAATGTAGTCACGACTCCATGAAATACAATTCGTCGGTTGGCGTTAGAATCAGCTTGTGGAGGTGGCAGAGCAACGCCCTCAGTAAAGGTGAAGCATACAATTGGTTGTTAAATGGGATGCCAGGGTGTTGATTTAAGAAAACAATCCGGGATCTGAGCATGAGTACCGATTTGTATGCTTTTCAGAGGATCCCGCCTCACCTCGCCCTCCCCATGTTGGTTCAGCCCCCAATAATTTCCTTTTCGTAGGCTCTTTGACTGGCCCCCAATCGATTTCGGCCCATCCATTGCCTCGATGCATCAAGTCCACAACTACCTCGATAAACTATCGCACCTGGGTCTGGGCATCTGTCCGTCCCGTGTGACGATATGACGTGACGGCCGGTCTGCCACAGGTAGCAGCTGTGTCACAGCCGACTGTTCGTCCCGTGTGACGGCTGTGTGACGATATGACGTGACGGCCGGTCTGCCACAGGTGGCAGCTGTGTCACAGCCGACTGTCCGTCCCGTGTGACGGCTGTGTGACGGCCGGTCTGCCACATGTGCCAGCTGTGTCACAGCCGACTGTCCGTCCCGTGTGACGGCTGTGTGACGATATGACGTGACGGCCGGTCTGCCACAGGTGGCAGCTGTGTCACAGCCGACTGTCCGTCCCGTGTGACGGCTGTGTGACGATATGACGTGACGGCCGGTCTGCCACAGGTGGCAGCTGCGTCACAGCCGACTGTCCGTCCCGTGTGACGGCTGTGTGACGATATGACGTGACGGCCGGTCTGCCACAGGTGGCAGCTGTGTCACAGCCGACTCATACCTGGGCGACTGTCGGCCGGCCGGCTCCTGCTCGGACGGCGACCGGTCAGCGTCGTGTGGAGGCGGCCAGCTCTGCTGCACCCGCCTCACCGAGTCCACCGGGGCGGTGGACTCGGCACCGCACCCGGCGGCGCCGCTGCTGTTCCCCGACTCGGTACGGCCGACCGGACAGCGACGCCGACCCTCCCTGCGACGCCCGCAGTTCGGTACGTGCGGCCACTGTCGAGTCGGCACATGTGGGAATGACGGCATGGGCTTTTGGCAGACCAGTGACAGACGGCAGGGGCGGATCCGGCAATTATCATGGGGATGGTCACTCGGTTGTCGGGGCGTCATCCATCGCACGGGAATCCCTGGAGGTACGGCTTCGGCTGAAAATTGTGTTGAGCAGGAGTGGAGGTGCACTCGAGCTTCCCACGGAGACGCTTCCCTCTCCGAGGATCGCCATTGGCTAAAAAAATCGTTGAACGAAAGAAGGAGAGGGGAGGTTCACTCGAGCATCACCGAACAGGCGGTGGGAGGGAGGGGGGGGGGGAGGCTACATGCTACCTGTACACCACCCTGTGTCCACCCCTGACTGAGAGTGATGGCCTGTGACAGAAAGAGGTGACCAGTAGTGGAGGGGGATGACCAGTGATGGATAAGGACGATCAGTGGCCGAGAGGGATGGAGGTGACCGAAAGGAATCACCAGTGATCAAGGATGATGACCAGTAACGGAGAGGGATGACGAGTGACGAGGAAAGGAGGAATATCTGACGGAGCCTGCTGCCATATCTGTGACTGATCTACAGTCAGTGGTCTTTAACTCTCCTTAAGCATCACAGAGACCGGCTCTCCCGGGCACGCAATGTATGCAGCTGTCACTGGACGTCAGCGAAGACGGTTAGTTGGTTGGTTATTTGGGCCGGAGGGCACATCGAAACTGTAGACGGCTGTCATGCACTAACTTATCAACGTTTCGAGGGCTTAGGTTGAATCAACAATGCACAAATGTAATTCATAGATCAAATGGAATTTAACAGCAATCGGCCGGCAAATGGTCCAGACGTCTGGATCACGGATGTGCGTATCGTCCAGACATGTGAGTCCAGAAGTCTGGATCACGTGTGTGCATCTGATCCAGACGTGTGAGTCCAAACGTCTGGTTCACAGAAGTACACCTGACCCGCACGTGCGCGTCCAGACATCTGGATCACGGGAGTACATCTGACCCGCACGTGCGAGTCCAGATGTCTGGGTCACGTATGTGTATCTGATCCAGATGTGTGAGCCCAGACGTTTGTATCACAGATGTGCTTCTGATCCAGACACGCACCTGTGAGAGCCGAACCTCGAACCTTGTTGTTTGCACGGTAAACAGTGAAGCATTGGTGAGCTGGGAGGGAGGGCGGGCGGGGAGCGCCACGTGTCGCCGTTGCCACACCGCCGTTGCCACACCGCCGTTGCCACACTGTGGTGTGCTGTTGCAGAGTGTGGCGGGCCGAAAGGGCCGAAAGGGCCGGAGCGGCGCCGGCGGCGCAGGACCACCGACACCACTGCAGAGCCGGTCGTGTTTGTGGTGGGAGACAAGCCTGACCCAGCCGTCGTCGCTGTCGGAACTGTGAGTGATGACCCCGTGAAACAGATCCTTCCTTCACGTTGTCGGCGGTCGGCCGTGGTCCGAAGCTAATTTTAGTACAATGGGGAGAGGGGTTATTATACAAAAATATGAAAACCCGATACGACGTCGAAAAAATGCGAAAAATGCCAACTGTACAAAATGCGCTTACTTGCAAAAAACAGATGATTGTGGAATGTAGTATGGTCAGCATTGCAGCTTCAGCACCATCCTTATGGATGTACCGCCAATTTCCACCAATGCACATTTTAATCATGCACACTTCAGAATGTTCCACTATGCGAGATGGATATCTCGCAGCGTATACTAGGACATAACTCTAACTCTGACTCAGACTCTGACCTCACAGACATCGCTACCAATGCGATGTCTGTGTTCCCTTGTTCCCTATACACCCCTTTTATCGTTGTAATGTACCGTGCCAAGAAAGCTTCCTAAGTTTCCTTTGCCTCTATTGCCTCTTCTTTATCATGCTATTCTAGACCTGCACATCATCACTTTCACCCTCAGTCCACTCCGTCTCTCGCCCGCACCTCACCCACGGGTTTAGAGCTATCCTCTGCCGATGTCTGCCCTGCACGAAGGCAGAGTAAGACAGAGGGCGTGCACCGCACCATATGACAGCCAGAGCGTGTCTTTGTTCCGACAGGGGGTGGTGTCAGAGGGCGTGCACCGCACCATATTACAGCCGGAGCGTCTCTCTGTTCCGACATGGGGTGGTGTCGGAGGGCGTGCAGCGCACCATATTACAGCCAGAGCGTGTCTCTGTTCCGACATGGGGTGGTGTCAGAGGGCGTGCAGCGCACCATATTACAGCCGGAGCGTCTCTCTGTTCCGACATGGGGTGGTGTCAGAGGGCGTGCAGCGCACCATATTACAGCCGGAGCGTCTCTCTGTTCCGACATGGGGTGGTGTCAGAGGGCGTGCACCGCACCATATTACAGCCGGAGCGTGTCTCTGTTCCGACAGGGGGTGGTGTCAGAGGGCGTGCAGCGCACCATATTACAGCCGGAGCGTGTCTCTGTTCCGACATGGGGTGGTGTCAGAGGGCGTGCACCGCACCATATTACAGCCGGAGCGTCTCTCTGTTCCGACAGGGGGTGGTGTCAGAGGGCGTGCACCGCACCATATGACAGCCGGAGCGTGTCTCTGTTCCGACAGGGGGTGGTGTCAGAGGGCGTGCACCGCACCATATTACAGCCGGAGCGTGTCTCTGTTCCGACAGGGGGTGGTGTCAGAGGGCGTGCACCGCACCATATTACAGCCGGAGCGTCTCTCTGTTCCGACATGGGGTGGTGTCAGAGGGCGTGCAGCGCACCATATGACAGCCGGAGCGTGTCTCTGTTCCGACATGGGGTGGTGTCAGAGGGCGTGCAGCGCACCATATTACAGCCGGAGCGTCTCTCTGTTCCGACATGGGGTGGTGTCAGAGGGCGTGCACCGCACCATATTACAGCCGGAGCGTCTCTCTGTTCCGACATGGGGTGGTGTCAGAGGGCGTGCAGCGCACCATATGACAGCCGGAGCGTGTCTCTGTTCCGACAGGGGGTAGTGAGTTCCAGCAGTCAGCGCAAAGTCCGACCGTCGCTCAACAGCGTGCTCGCTCGGCTCTCCTTCGCCGGCCCCAAGTCCACATCGGCGAGACGCCCGTCCCCGGTGAGCGCGCCGGGCCCCGGCTACGAGCGCCACCGACCGCGAGCCAACCGCCTCGGGGGGTGGCGCCACCACCAGCCCCGCAGATTCCCCCGTCCACGCGGGCGCTTCTACCAGCCGCAGGACAGCCGGCGGCTCGGCCACAGCCACCCCGCCGGCTTCCCGCGGCACCGGCAACGACGGGCGGCCCAGACGGACCCGGCCGGCTTTGCCGACGTGTGGCGCGAGTACCAGCAGAAGGTGCTGGCCGGCACTGCGCGCGCCGGCGTCTCGCGCGGCCAGCTGCTGCAGGCGTACCGCGCCGCGGTGACCGAAGCGGAGCGGTCCGGCGATGCGGCGCAGTCCGGCTGGACGTGCGGCGGCGCGCTCATCTCGGAGCGCTACATGCTGACGGCGGCCCACTGTCTGCTGGCGGGGACGCCGCAGGTGAGCGCTGTCCTGATGGGCGTGCAATGGACTTTCCACACATACGCAATACACATATCCAAAATGCTTCCACACATACGCATGTAAGCATTTTGTGGATGTAAGCAGTGACGGGGCTGTGTGGCAGTGGCGTGTTGAGCAGTGACGGGGCTGTGTGGCAGTGGCGTGTTGAGCAGTGACGGGGCTGTGTGGCAGTGGCGTGTTGAGCAGTGACGGGGCTGTGTGGCAGTGGCGTGTTGAGCAGTGACGGGGCTGTGTGGCAGTGGCGTGTTGAGCAGTGACGGGGCTGTGTGGCAGTGGCGTGTTGAGCAGTGACGGGGCTGTGTGGCAGTGGCGTGTTGAGCAGTGACGGGGCTGTGTGGCAGTGACATGCTGAGAAGTGGCCCAGTAGTGACGGGGCTGTGTGGCACTGACGTGCTGAACAGTGGCCCAGTAGTGACGGGGTTATGTAGCAGTGACGTGCTGAGCAGTGACTGGGCTGTGTGGCAGTGATGTACTGAGCAGTGACGGGGCTGTGTAGCAGTGACGTGCTGAGCAGTGGCCCAGTAGTGACGGGGCTGTGTGGCAGTGATGTGCTGAGTAGTGACGGGTCTGTGTAGCAGTGACGTGCTGAGCAGTGACCCAGCAGTGACGGGGCTGGGTGGCAGTGATTTGCTGAACATTGGCTGGCTTTGTGGTATGGTTTCTACCCGGTGGTACGGTGGTTAGGACCTCACGGGAAGGTCCCGGAGTGGTTGATGAGTTTGTTGTATCCATGAAAGCGTGTTGTTTTCTGTTCCTCGTGGCGCCCCACCACACAGGGAACATACTGGGGATGTCTGAGTCCCGCGGACGGGAGGATGCCAGGCACCCGAGGAGCCATACCAAGCAGCGACGCCGTCACCCGACCGGGAGAGACAGAGACTCACCACTCCGACCGGGATCCAGCGTCGCCCACCCCTTGACCCCGGCCAGCCGGGCGGAGGGGGCCAGAACGAAGTTCAGGCCCCCGGCCCCAGGCGACCTGCCAATTGACCCGTATGATGCCCTACGGGCCCACCAGCCCCTCCGGGATATCGGAACCAAAGAGGCGAGTTGTTCCCCCGTCACAACTAGCACCGGACGACAAGGGACCTCAGCCTCCCGGACCCTATCAACGTCTGGGGACGGGTCGAGAGGGCACGACTACCCCGATACTACTGAGCGACGGGTAGACCAGAGGAAGCTAGACTACCTGCTCGTGGCAGGGGAGTGGTTGTTGTTGCAAGGCTGGATAGAGGACGTGCAAGGGGATGCAGGCACGGGGCGGATACTGGAATGGGAAGAGGGGGATGGAGGATAGGGACTGCGTGAGCCCCCAGAAGCACCACTGTGTTTCCACATCCCTTATCGGGATGGCTGTGGTAATCGGAGGGAGCACCATTTCCCTAGCCAGCCGAGTAACGATGGCTGACCCCAGGGCGGGGC
Source organism: Ashinkailepas kermadecensis (assembly GCA_034440615.1). NCBI lineage: Eukaryota > Metazoa > Arthropoda > Thecostraca > Neolepadidae > Ashinkailepas > Ashinkailepas kermadecensis. The sequence goes on along the minus strand of JAOTOM010004810.1, from coordinate 6,053 downwards.
GACGGGGCTGTGTGACGCGCTGCATGTGGTGCGGCAGTGACGGGGCTGTGTGACCCGCTACAAGTGGTGTGGCAGTGACGGGGCTGTGTGACGCGCTTCAGGTGGTGCGGCAGTGACGGGGCTGTGTGACCCGCTACAAGTGGTGTGGCAGTGACGGGGCTGTATGACGCGCTTCAGGTGGTGCGGCATTGACGGGGCTGTGTGACCCGCTGTATGTGGTGTGGCAGTGACGGGCCTGTGTGACCCGCTTCAGGTGGTGCGGCAGTGACTGGGCTGTGTGACCCGCTGCAGGTGGTGCGGCAGTGACGGGCCTGTGTGACCCGCTTCAGGTGGTGCGGCAGTGACTGGGCTGTGTGACCCGCTGCAGGTGGTGCGGCAGTGACGGGGCTGTGTGACCCGCTTCAGGTGGTGCGGCATGAGGGGTTTGTGACGCCCTTAAGGGGGGGTGAAAGTGAGGGGCCTGTGACGCGCCTTCAGGTGGTGCGGCAGTGACGACCTGTGCGACCCGCTTCAGGTTGTGCGGCAGTGACGACCTGTGTGACTGTGTGACCCGCTGCAGGTGGTACGGCTGGGTGACAGAGTGCTCGGATCGTCTGAAGACGGCGGCACGCCGGCCGAATACCGAGTGGTGCGCGTCACGCCGCACCCCGACTACAGCACGCCGATCGTGTACCATGACCTGGCGTTGCTCCAGCTCGACCGGTCGGTGACCTTCGGGCCGCACGTGAAGCCGCTCTGCCTGTACGACGGGCCGGCAAACCTGACCGGCGTCACGTCATACGTGTCCGGCTGGGGCGCCACCGAGTTCGGTGGGTGAATGACACGCGCGGAGTGGTGGTGTGACGGATGGGTGATGGTGTGACGGATGGGTGATGGAGTGACGGATGGGTGGTGGTGTGAAGGATGGGTGGTGGTGTAAAAAAATGTTACGGATTGTGTTGTAGTGTGGATAGACCGTGGTGTGACGGTTTGGTGGGTGATGGTGTGACGGATGGCTGGTGGTGTGTTGGTCGGATGGCGGTGTGACGGATGGATGGTGGCGCGACTTATAAGTAGTAGTGATGACTGGGAAACGGTGTGACGGATGGGTTGCGATATGACGGCTCGAGTATGGTATGCTGGATGGGTGATCGTGTGACGGATGTATGGTGGTGTGACGGACGGATGATGGTGTGACGGACGGATGATGGTGTGACGGATGGTTAATGGTGTGACGGTTGGCTGGTGGTGTGAGGGATGTATCGTGGTGTGACGATTGCTGGTGGTACGACGGATGCGTGCAGCCAGTGCAAGCCGATCAAGTGGTCCGTGATCAAGGTCCCAACCAGCATTTGTCTTCAGTCTTTATGCGGCCCCTATGCTTGGTGCTGGCCCCTATCGCGTGGTGTCGGTCCCTATCGCGTGGTGTTGGCCGGTACGCGTGGTGTCGGCCTCTATCGTGTGGTGCCGGTTCCTACGGTGTGATGTCGACCCCTACCGTGTGGTGTCGGTCCCTACCGAGTGGTGTCGGCCCCTACCGTGTGGTGTCATCCCCTACCGTGTGGTGTCGGCCCACCGTCCGTGTGGTGTCGGCCTACCGGTGGTGTCGGCCCTACCGCGTGGTGTCGGCCCCTACCGTGTGGTGTCGGCCCTACCGTGTGGTGTCGGCCCTACCGTGTGGTGTCGGCCCTACCGTGTGGTGTCATCCTCTACCGTGTGGTGTCGGCCCTACCGGTGGTGGTGTCGGCCCCTACCGTGTGGTGTCGGCCCCCCTACCGTGTGGTGTCATCCCCTACCGTGTGGTGTCGGCCCCTACGCGTGGTGTCGGCCCCTACCGTGTGGTGTCATCCCCCTACCGTGTGGTGTCGGCCCCCTACCGTGTGGTGTCGGCCCTACCGTGTGGTGTCGGCCCTACCGTGTGGTGTCGGCCCTACCGCGTGGTGTCGGCCCTACCGGGGGGGCTACCGTGTGGTGTCGCCACCGGTGGTGTCGGCCCTACCGCGTGGTGTCGGCCCTACCGCATGGTGTCGGGTCCCATCGCGTATGTGTAGTCCCACCATGTCGTGTAGGGGCTGCATATGGGTGGAAATGAGATGCTGACTCGGAACTTCGCAGGTAGAGTGGAACACCATGGCACTTAACACAGTGCTAGCACGTGTGCGCAGGATATGCATGGGCAATGTTTAGCCGAAGTAGCTGAGATTACTGTGATTGTTCAGGCGGTTTTGTAATCACAACCCGATTCCTTGCACATTGTGTGCAATTTGACGGTATCAGGCCTGATTAACGATGTTTGTGGCCAGAACACACAAATTGGGACTAGCAGGCGGCTTGTGCACACGCAAGTGGGACCGAACCTCGAGCAATGCCAGCTCTGTACAGCACTACAGCTTCGATTTCCACATTAAATAGATACCACAACTGGGAACTTGATAACAAACTCGTAATCTTCCACGACATGTGACACGACCAGACCTCAGGAGGTGGTGCTGTTCACACGTGACCGCCTATGACTCGATTTAGCACAGAACGGCGCCACCAAAACATGAGTTGCGATGACCTGGCCACTGAATGGAGCTTCACGCACACCCGACCTCCCTTAACTGTGACCCGACCTGACCCAGTGGTCAGCCTCATCTACACACGGCCTCTAACGACCCCCCGTACTTCAGGAGGCGGCTTCACCGACACTCTCCAAGGCGGTGAGCTGCCCATCTGGTCGCGCGAGCGCTGCGACCGCGTCTACAGCTCACTGCCCGGCCAGCGGAGCCGCCTGCCGAACGGCATCACCGCCGCCATCGTGTGCGCCGGCGGCGAAGACAAGGACGCCTGTCAGGGCGACTCCGGCGGGCCGCTGACGGTGCTGACCGAGCGCGGCACGCGACTGGCCGCTATCGTGCTGGGTGGGCTGGGCTGCGCCACCCCCGGCGTGCCGGGACTCTACACCAGTGTCGCCGAACACATCGACTGGATCGACAGCGTTGTGTACGGGTGATGTCCGCACAGCGGCCGGCTCCGTCGGCCAGTTTGGCGGGGCGGTGTAGTCATCGCCATCACAATCATCCGTGACGGGCGATGAGCTGGATGGCCGGCCGTGCTGAAGCTTCCGCTCAAACGAGGGCATTACCGCAACGCAGCGAACGCATCGGATAGGTGGCCAGTAGTGACACGTATCATTGTGAGGTGGATATTTTTGGTGAAAGGTGACGCAACTGAGATCACCTGCTGCTGTACTCTGCTGTACTGTACTGCTTCGACTCTGCAATCGTACTAATACAAAATGAATATTGGTCTTCAAAGAGTCGGGATAGGCCACCGGAGCAGGACTGTTCTAGGAATGGATTTCTCCATTACATTTATCTCACAGCGTCTTCGTGTCGCTCTTGCCATCCTTCACAAGCGTGCTTAATCCAGCGAAGAAAAAACCTATTTGCAGTACACATTCACGCATATGTATTCATTCCAGTTCACGACACTCTTATTGACGCTAGAAACACATCGCCGCTGGTGTTTTCATTCTATTGATATTTGGAGATCGACCAATTGGGCACTGGCGCTGGTTATATTTAAAGGAAGGAGTTGGAAGGATATCAAACCAAGACATACATTTGTCAAGTGATTCAAGTTCCCTGGGATTAGCAGGATTTTTCACCGGAAAATCAATGCAGTCCTGCCTTACAAATGTCACTTCTTCGATATACCGAAATAATCGGACTGCAAACCCTTATGGGCACATACATATTATTGTCACTTCAATACTCCAACCAAAGTGGGGCCACACCTGAGCTGGAACAAAGAATACAACAAACATACAAGTGTCACCGGACACCACTGATAATACAGGACACGTCGTGCTCTGAGTGTACAGGAACCCTCCACGGGCCAGACATTCCACTGCCAGCGTGCACCTACTGCACCAGTGCCTCGTGATTCAGCTAGCGGTGAAAACGAATCCATTCTGCATCAACTTCAAACTGTTGGCTTGGCATTCCGCAAACATCGCCCACTGACGGTGCCGTCCTGCACACACGTCACAGACTGGCGCGCCTTCCTCTGCACACACACATATCATCTGCCCGCCGCCCCTGCTCCACAGCCACTCGTCAACGGCTGGCCATTCAGTTGGCACCGCGAGCCACCACCGCGAGCTGGTGATGCTGCCGCTGCCCGAGCTCTCCCGGACGGAGGTACTCAGGCGGTGGTGGCAGCCCCGTCAAGTCTTACAGCCACCAGCGAGCTGGTGATACCGCCGCTGCCCGAGCTCTCCCGGACGGAGGTGCTCAGGCGGTGGTGGCAGCCCCGTCAAGTCTGCACACCGCGAGCTGGTGATGCCCGAGCTCTCCCGGACGGAGGTACTCAGGCGGTGGTGGCAGCCCCGTAAGTCTACAGCCACCGCGAGCTGGTGATGCCGCCTCTGCCCGAGCTCTCCCGGACGGAGGTGCTCAGGCCGTGGTTGCAGCCCGTCAAGTCTACAGCCACCGCGAGCTGGTGATGCCGCCTCTGCCCGAGCTCTCCCGGACGGAGGTGCTCGGGCGGTGGTGGCAGCCCCGTCAGGTCTGTACAGCCACTGCGAGCTGGTGATACCGCCTCTGCCCGAGCTCTCCCGGACGGAGGTGCTCAGGCCGTGGTTGTAGCCCGTCAAGTCTGTACAGCCACCGCGAGCTGGGCATGCCGCCGCTGCCCGAGCCTCTCCCGGACGGAGGTACTCAGGCGGTGGTGGCAGACCCCGTCGAGTACTTCTGTCGCACGGCGTTCACCAGTTCGTGGTGGATGACAAACGTGAAGCGCAGATGGGCGATCTGTGGAGATCACACAGGTCACACAGGTCAAGGCAGCCGGTACGCACTGGACGGTGTCTGAGGCGCCGACCAGTCAACGACGTCTGGCGCGCCACGAGCGCACCATCATTGAAGGTGGGCGTAATGTTGATAGTGTGGGACGAGCCGGCGAAGGAGATATTCCAGTACATTTCGGCCATGCCAAACTTGCGGACGGAGGCAGACGTAGGTAGTAGATAGATTCTCAATGTGGATAGGAATTGACGCTCGACCGATAAGATAAGATAAGCTTTCACCCCTACTTCATGCTATGCTGGGGAATTCCTCATTCAGTTTTTCTGCATTACAATACTAAAAATAATCTGGTTGGTTATTGGTTTTACGACACGTCGACCGTTGAGTCATATAGCGTCGCCAATCTCTCACGCCGATTGGTCGCGGGCGAAGAGTAGCGACAGGTGAGATTCGAACACACAACTTTCGATTGTGAGACGAGCATCTTACCCCTAGACCACTCGTCCCCTAAAAAATAATCTGAATTGCGAAAAAAACTGGTGGGACGGCACATAAACTAAATCGGTTATACAGCGCCCATAACTGTCCGTCCAGTCGATGCCAAGCTAGGTGCAATAACACGCACCACAGCCTTCCTATGCGGTCCTGCGAACAGGCACTCAGTACAAACGGAAGGAAACGCTCGGCACACATACATCGCACCTGTCACTGGGACACGACGTCGGTTGGTTGGTTATTGGTTTTACGACACGTCGACCGTTGAGTCATGTAGCGTCGCCAATCTTCACGCCGATTGGTCGCGGGCGAAGAGAAACGACAGGTGAGACTCGAACCCACAACCTTGATGGAGACGAGCATCTTAAGACCACTCGCCTAGACACGACGTCAGCCAGCCTTAGAAACGAGACGACTAGCAATATGACGTGGACCATCGCCCAGGGATTATACCAGGATATGCGCTCGAGTTGAAAAGAAGCGGCGGCGTTCTGTTCGCAATGACGGCACGCATGGGCTAATGGCAGAGTATCGCAGCAGTAGGGATAGACTGATCAGGCTTCCCCACAGACGAGGTAACTATGCGAAAAATCATACACGCAGACGACACAGGATCATTTCTTCACACAACTCAATCATCGCGAGTACGACCGTCACCCACCAAAGCGAGACACGATGGTATCAAAGACAGGTTGCTACTTATTTCATAGATAAGTGAAGATACTGAGATAAAATCCGTCCGAGTGGATAGCAGAGTGCGAAGTGCGCAATCACAACGCTTGGCTG